>WTXV02015722.1:0-21887 GCA_009823435.2 Nymphicus hollandicus
CATGGCAGAGGGGTTGGAACTAGATGATCTTAAGGTCCTTTCCAACCCTAACTATTCTATGATTCTATGATTCTAAGGGTCTACAGAATCCTTCCACTCTCATTTCTCCCTGCTCCCTCAGCTAAGTAGCCAGTAGTTCCCTGGCTTATTCTCTACTGTGTGCATGAGATCCGCTGCCCTTACTCCAAAACTAATCACAAACAGCAAGTTACTCCTAACAGTTTCCCAGTCCATTAAGGTCATTCCTGATGTCATTAAGATAGTGCTTCTTTATTACTGCCCTCAAAGCATCAGTGCTGATAAAGACAGAGCCAAAGGAGGCAGAAAGTGATTCCTCCCATTCAGGTTAGTAGCAATTATTGGCAAGGGAACAGAATGAGACTCGAAGCACAGCTGCCTGGCCTGGAATAAAGCAAATAGGATAAAAGGCTTTTTTCCTTCCTAGACCCAGCACTGCCTGAACCTCAATGGTGTAATTAATAAGTTAAAAAAAAAAACAACCAACAAGCCCAATGCTAAAAATGTTCCTCTTCAAAGACAATTAACAGGAAACATTAGGAACTTTATCTGTGCAAAGAAAATAAGTCTGATCACTCAATTAAAAATAAATCAGATAACACACTCCAAACTGATTCCAATGAATTAGTACTCAGGAGTTTCCGATTGATTGCTGCCAGACAGCCAGAAAACATGTCTTCTGTAGTGTTAATTTTTGTTCAAAAAGAAAATTACACTTCCAAGGAAAACATTTCTTGTGTCTTTAGCACTGTTATCGGAAGTGTCTTATTACACAAGCTTAAAAAAACTGGCATTTTGCACTGCAGAGACAGATCAGATGAGTAACAAGAGTTGTGGAAGAAGAGGGAAGTGAAAAAGCTGTCTCCTTATCTTGGTATTATACGATAAAAAGCAATTGAAACTTTAATCAGGTCATCTTTCAGAAAAAATACTGTGGGGGGAGGATCTTTGAGAGGTGCAAATGATTTTTTCTCATGATAGAGGTTACATTAAATGCTTAATGGATAGAAAAACAACACAGAATTTCACCAGATTCAAAATATAGCTACAATCCGTTAACACCGTTACATTTGTCTATGGCATCATTTGCTCAATACAGTAACATTTGCATTACCCCTTTGCAGAAGAAATGGGAATGCTGGGTAACATGGCCATAGAGGAGACACACGGTCTGTGGTGCCTGAATATAGGTGTAGGGCTGGATCTAAGATGTAGCCAGAATGAGCGCACAGCACAGCTGACTTCTCAGTGTGCATCAAACATGGCTGCCTCATTGCTGAGGTTCATTAAACAAAGTCAGCATGGATCCTTCCTAGTTAGAAGAAAAGGCCTGATCAAAAGTGGAGGCACAAACCAGGGACGAAAAATCTTAATCATTCTGGGATAGTTGTGAAACCAGCTACTGAAAACAGCCCACCTTTATAGCAACACACTTTTAAGTACTCCAATCCCCCTTTGTACTGACTCTTCTGGTAAGAGAAGAATTCCTATGACAGAGCTAAACGAACCAGTTACTATTCTGTCTTTAATGATAACAATACATTCCACTATTATGGTGCTGTCTTCTGTCTATAAAATGATTTCCAATATTAGCTAATTCAAAAGCTTGTCCATTTCAGACAGCCAGCTCCTACAGCAATGTGGCTGGGTTGTGCTAAAGACATAATTTCTTACCAATGCTAGTACTTGTATCCCCAAGTATATCCTTACTGTATAATCAAAATATGCAATACAATCACCATATAAAATGCTTATTTATCCAGGCACACTATATAAAATGTATATCATAGAATAGTTAACTGTTTCATAATCACTATACTTCACACCTGGCCCAGTGACAAACATATGCCTTTTACATTCTTTATACAAATTCAGAATAGGTGAGTTGTTTTTAACACACACCCTTCTTACCTTGCAAATGTATACATTCCATACAAAGAGTCACTGTGATATTTGTGACAAACACTGTGTACAACTACAAACCATCCTGTACTGCACCTGTGTACAAACATTTTCATCAAATATCTATTTGCTCAAATGAAACCCTGTGGAAAAGGTTCATTCATGCATGGTGCATTTATGATTTAAGCTCAACCTGTACCCCAAGTCTCTAAGCACAGGCAAATATTCCCAGGGTGAACAAAAGAGTATCTGAACACAGTAACTACAAAATGATTCTGGAACTTGATGGAAAGTGAATGGATAGTCATAGCCCTCCCGGTTGCTTAAGTTAGGAGATAGGAAATGAAAACGTGAGAGAGAAGGAAAAAAAAAAGCATACTCTATGAAAGCTTTATTGATAGTTCTGATTGATCACAATCTCTTTCACTGTTAGGAGAAACATTTGTTAAAAAGAACACAGAGGTAGGCCTTTCCCTCTCTTTCTCCCCCTCCCTCCCTTCTCCACTGTTCCCCCTAATTATAATTTTTAGGTGGGAGAAGAACAATTTTGGGTTAAAACTGCCATAGGTCTTCCTGGTCAAAATGAAGGAAGAAGGATGTAGAGCACCTGCATTAGTAATGGATGCTGAACTTCTGACCTCAGTTCTGTCACACTTGCAGACAAGCTTTGCTCCGACATAGTTGCTGCAGATTTACTCTGGAGTAAGAGACAAGAAGTCAGCTCAAATGATGAACACAGAGAAAAAGAGCAAGTCTGTTCCTCTTTCAACTTTGCACCATAACTGCTACTCCAAAGCATATATCCCAGTCTCTAGCGTTGTTCAAAGCCACCAGTCTGGACACAAGAAAGGTTCCAGAGTTTCCCCTTCTCCTCAAAACCTCAGCCATCAACTCAGGTCAGTCATTCTTTTCAAAGACAGAGATTTTCCATTTTGAACAGTAACATTTCAGTGCATCTAGGACCCACACATATTTACCCTTCACCAAGTAAGGCAGTCCAAAAGAGGGCCACAAAGATGATCAGAGGGCTAGGGCACTTCTCCTATGAAGGCAGGCTGAGAGAGTTGGGCTTGTTCAGCCTGGAGAAGAGAAGGCTCAGGGGAGATGTTATAGCAGCCTTCCAGTACCTAAATGGGTCCTGCAAGAAATCTGGAGAGAGACTTTTTAGAAGGATATGTAGCGACAGGACAAGGAAGAATGGTTCTAAGCTGAAAGAGAGCAGATTTAGATTAGATACTAGGAAAAAAAATCTTCACTATGAGGGTGGTGAGACACTGGAACAGATTGCCCAGAGAAGTTGTGAATACTCCATCCCTGGAAGTTCAAGGCTAGCCTGGATGGGACTTCAAACAATCTGGTCTAGTGAAAAGTGTCCCTGCCCATGACAGGAGAGTTGGAAGTTCGTGATCTTTAAGGTCCCTTCCAATCCAAACCATTCTATGATTCTAAGATTCTAGGAAAAAAACCCTTCTGCATTACCAAGGAATAATTATTTGAAATAAATTGAAATAATTTTAAATTTGGAAAAGATGAGCATTTAAAAAAAATTTCTGCAAATATTTGAAAAAACATGGTATTGGCAGAAGATTGCTCTATGTATTTCAGTTGCTTGTTTTATTCACTGAAGCATCCTGGTCAATCAAAAAAAGGCCTAAGAAATCTTACTCATCTCATAAACGATTACAGATGATAAAAAGAGTCAAAGCAAATCTTTTATTTCATATGTATCGCTCTTGCATGCAGGTCCAGTTGCAGACAGTGGAATGCAATTTCACAGCTTTTTGTTTACTGTCTTCTGTAGCATTTATTGTTAATTATGTTGGAAAGGGATGCTTGGATTTTAGTTATGACATTTTGATTTTCAAGGACACATTTGATAGGCATGTTTAATCATAAAGTCACTGTAAACTTGCTAGTTGTTAGCTGAGAATGAAACATCTGAGAAGTGTTCCCTTATACAATTGGACAAGTATCCTTTCTTAAAGATTTTGAATGTATTTTCTCATTTCTCACATTGAATTCAGGCATACCAGCTTTTACCCTTGTTATCTCTAGGCCTGTAGCACTCAAGGCATCATATAACATCTAGTGAAAAATGTTAGCTTTGGCCAGACTATTATGTCTATATGCATACTTTAGAAGAGACTAAAGTGGATCTTATCAGTTAGTAAAGCAAGAAGCCGGGAGGCTCAGTATTACTGAGAATGTATTTGCAAATGTTTAAGGGTGCAGGGCTCAAAGTGGGATCCTTAAGAATCGAAGACAGATGTTCTCCTACTTAAAAGCCAACAGAGAGACCAAATTACTGACACATGATACCTTGAAAGCCATAGTAAATAAGTGACAAGTGTTCACTAGGAGCCCAGCAAACAGAGGAAACAGGTTAACCAGTTTGCACACCCATCGGTCTTACAAGTACTATCTATCTATTAATTCTTGTGATTAAATTCAGATACTTCTCAGTGGAGTGAACACAGCTGAACACCTAATTTCTACACAGAAAATTTCCTGAAATGCTCTTGGAAATCTACACATTTTGTCTGAAAAGGTCACCCTGTAACGCAGAGCACTGAGACAACCCTGCGTGTGGGTTTGAAAAAACACCTGAACAAAGGAGTGCTTCTTCACACTCAGGTGCTTTCCACAGTAAGATTTCTTAAGAAGAAAAGTCAAATGAAACTTAAGTTGAATTTTGCATAAATGTAACACTTCTAGTATTTGTCTTTGTATTAGAAGTGTCCTCTGGAGAGGAAAAAAAGTTCTCACTTAACTGCTTATTAGTTATGAGGAAAGCTGAAAAGGTCAGAGCCTCAGTCATGATTATTGGCTGTCTGAGCAGGCGTGTTAATGCTGCAGGCTGCATTGCAGTCCCGGATAGAGATCAAGCCAGTTACTGAGCTCATTTGGACATCAAAAACCATCTAGCCAGAGCAACAAAGACCTCAGCATGATCTCATTTACTTGGTCTGCTTTTGTTTCTAATATGTGTTTGATGTTTTTTATAGTATTCAAAGGAGCACCACAATAATGAGAAAATAATATCCCATAGCCTTTTTTCTCCTTATGCTGACATTTTTAAAGAACACACTGATAAAATGACATTAGAATTACAGAAGCACTAGGCCCAGTTCTGAAGTTCTTACTTGGTTTCTGGTCAGGAAAACAGAGCAATTTCTGATATTTGAGGCATAGTGAGCTCAATTCAGCACTTTTAAAAATTTATTTATTGAATAAAATATGCTGAACAAAAAACAAGAACAACAAAGACTGTGTTGCAAAAGGCTGGCACAAAACTTGATTTCCCTCTCCAGGAATATACACTAAAACATACGCAAAAGCACATGCAAGTCACTCAGTTATTCAGGAATCTTTGCTGTTTATTTGACCCATCTGGAAACAATAACATGAGGGGAAACCTGGCAGAAAACAATGCTTTCTTCCGGCTTGTTCTGCCAAAAAACAGGTGCCGCTGCTCTCCCGTGTGCTGCTGAAAAGCTGGGCTCTGCAGAAATAGTGCTTCCCAGAAAGGACCAGCTGAGACTTGAGTAAGAAAATGGCTATCGGGCATGAAGCCCTCCAAAATCAGGGATAGGAATGTGGATAATTTTAAAGGATAAAAAGGTGAAAACATATGCTTGTGTAGCCTGTGGTGAAACCTACAGATTTAAATGTATGCTTTAAGTTATAAGAATAACGTAGCTGGGTGTAAGGGCTGTGCCTCTGTGCACACTCAGGCATCAGTAAGGCAGTAACAATTGCTCCCCAGCACTTCTGCCCAAGTGAGATTCCTGACTGATACATAAAGGACTCCTGCAAGGCAGTCCTGGCCTTGCATAAACATCAGCAGCAGCTGACTGATAGGAACCCCCTGATGGAGAACTCTGGTTTCCGCTGTATATTATGCTCAGATATATTTATTACTGGATAGGACACTTTTTTTTTGTAGATACTTAAGATATATTTTCATAACACAGTATGTTTTCATAAGATACATTTTGTACTTAGCTAGAGACAGTCAACAGACCTCAGAGTGGTCATGTAGGAATTACAATAATTCACTGGACAACAGTTCAGGGAGTCTCACCTGACCTAGGTGAAGATGCTGTCACAAAGATGTCTGTGATGGAAACCCCCATGACCATCTAGAGAGTGAATGACCACCCTGTTAATTGCAGTCCTTATGTAAGTATTAACCTCTGCAGATGATACCAATAAATCAGTTTCTTTAAGTAACAGTCTGTGCATGGGTATCTGTGCAGCACACCAGTAGAGAAAAGAAACAAACTCAGGCATGATATGATCCAGATAACATATGATATAGAGTAACAGGAGTTTTCCTAGAGGAGAAAGGTTGCTCAGCAGTTTGAGCTTTAGCTCAAGGCTTAGGGGACACATTTAATTCTTAATTCCCTGCTCTGGCTATTTCCTTCCTATGGGGTTTCTGGATATTTTCAAGATAATAAAACTCTAAGTACCTTTAGTATTGGACCCTTTACAATTTTCCTGTAACTCAAGTCTTAATTTTTGCATTGAGTATTATAGAACTTCCTTATCTCACAGGAGTGTTACGAAGGGCTAATTGCATTGAAGATTGGTTAGGTGCTCAGGTGCTGCAATGGTGAGGGCCATGTTAACATCTGGCTCATAGTCTTGTTGATGTGGTGCCTGGCTGTGTGACTAGAACAAACCCCTCCACCTTTTAGTACCTGATTTCTTCTTCAGAACTGGAAGAATATTTTTCTACTCCCTTTGCAAAGTACATTAAAGCAGAACTCATTAATGCCAAAAGGTGATGAGAAAAATAATGATGAGCAGCTTCTGCAAGCTCATAAATAAACAAAACATGCTCTTGTAATCAGGATCTTTGATAGCTTTACTATGAAAAGAAACTGTAGACAACCAGGGGAAATAAAGCCTGATCTAAAACCCAAAGGAATTAATGGTTTACATTTTTGGTTCCTTGATATCCTGAAGATAAAGAAATAAGGCACTTTAAAAAAAAGAAAATACTTAAGCTGCTCAGTATAAGATTGAGATATTCTCTTCATGCAGAACAGAACTTTAAGAGCCTGGAGAAATCCTAATATTTTGGGGGGTTTAGACATCTTAAGTATTTTAATAATAAATTTTGGCCCTTCAGTTTCTCTTGAATCAAACTTGATGCTCTTTAATACTTCTGTAGACCTTTAAGCCTCTTTACACTTGGACTTCTATGATCCAAGACTCACAAAAGTATTTAGACATTTAGAAATTGCAGAGAAATGAACACAGCATTTCCAAATGCTTGTAAGATTAGAAGTTCTAAATCTTACTTTCTGCCTTTACACTCCTTTACATTCTAGTCAGTGCCTGACCATAGAGTTTCATAGCTCGATGCCCTAAAAATCAGATCTTCTGCCATTTAGGTGCATTAGGAGATTTCACCCAAATCATATTACTACAGTTTTTTTGTGCTTCCATTATCAGTAACAGATGAGCAACTACTGAGACAATTTCATACAATATGAGTCATCTGGAAGTACTTTGGTATGGGTTTTACTAGAGCTTAAATAATTGAAACTTATTACTTGTGACTTATCATTTATTTGTGTAACAGTGGTAATGTAAGGCTATACATTATCTAAAATGAAATACTTATATAAAAAGAAAAATGAAAACCCACAGCTTTTTTATGTTTCTTTAAGTCACGGTGGTTGATCTACTTTATTAGATAAAACTGCAGATGATGTCTGCTACATCAGGTATAACTTCCACCGACCCATCACATATTCACTGAAAAGTCACCTGACTGCTGTGCCAAAATGTAAAAATCATTTTTAAAAAAGTTGTAAAGTGATAGCTATTAGTCTTGATACATCTGATGCATCACTGTGCCAGCCGCTTTCCGTTAATAGATGATCTTAAAGAGAGGATATAAAATGTTACATAGATGGCAAAAGCTTGGTACATTGTCCAAAAGAAACTGCTGATTTGGGAACTTAATTCCCTTCACACTGGAAGGACAGTAGAAAGATCATTGATGCCACTAAATCAAACTCTATGTTAATGATCTGTGTGAGACCAAGGTGAGGGTCAAGCCTATCATTTCTGCAAATTTAAGTTTCCTTTTAACTAGATCCATCTTTACAGAAAGTGGGGCATACATTCCATTATCAAGCTGCTGTAAGATGCTTACGGTTGATGTGTTTGGCAAGCAAAATGATTTGTAACAGGAAAAAAAGGACATGAAACTCAAGAGAATATGTGGCGCTCAGAGATTCCTTCACAGATTGTTTTTATGACAGTTTTTTCACATTCATTTCCTACTTAATCAGTGGAAGCATGTATTATTGAACTGCAACTATGTTCAGCATGGCTGGGAGAATCACCTATGAAGTCTTTTGCTGAATGATATTCTAGGTCAAAAGAAGGAAACCATGAGATGTCTTCATTATAACTGTTTCAGTTCAGATATACTTACTGTCAAACTAAAGACCAAGAACAGGAAGAAAAATAAAAATACTTATTATTTGAATGTGCAAATCTATCAGTTAAATGCACAGATGACTGTGTAGTTAGATACCTTTATTTTAGTGTTTTGCAGATATATATGTAAATGAGTTCCTTTTCTTGTGGACAAATCTCTGGGATTCTGCATGTTCAGAAAGAGATCATTACCTGTTTTCTCAGTATTGACTCATAAAAGCCAATAGCTGAGAAGTATCACATTTTCTGTTATATGGTACAGTATTTCTTTTTTATATAATCCATGCATGGGCCCAAATTGATGTTTTTAACATCACCCCAGAATTGAGAATAAGCTGAAACCAATATATTTTTTCAGAATGTTCCCAAATGTCTAGTTATTAATACTACTTATGTGCATTTTGACTTTGTGAAGTGAAATCACATCTTCCAGGAATCAATCCAGGATGTTTGCCAAGGACTGTATGTACATCAAGGACGGTACGTCTCCCAGGAAGTGCATTTGGTAGCTAAGAGCCCTCAGAAACAATGTTTAGATTCTCAGTAAATTAAATATTCTTAAGACAAAAATCTGCCCACAGACTTAGCCCATCAATCACTGTCATGCAAGTTAAAAAGAGAAGAGGAAAATGCATTTAATTTTGGAATTCATATTGATTTTCATGCAGTATGTGGAATTTTCTTCTACACAAAGCCAAAATGACAAAATTCAGCAACATGTATGTCATAAATCAAGAGAAATAATCAGTGATCTCCAAAATGGCTTTGAAATCACCAGTGAAGATGGAAGGTGATTTTCTAGCCTTGGATATCAGGAATTTCAATTTAGCTAAAAATTGCCCTGTAATAGTCATGTCCTATTTGGGACAAAGAAATTGATGTATTCTCTCTTTTTATAAGCATAAGCACAGAATCAAAGAAAGAGAAGATGGAAAATGCAAACCAGTTTATACATACATGCCCCTATCATTCATGTTAGATTGATCGTTCCTTGGTGTACTGCTCCAGTGTAGAACTCAAACAACATGTTTTACAGCTGAAATTCTAAGATCTGCTCTGATATATCCACTTACCACATAATACTTGGGACATTTTCTATCTTAAAGGAAAACATTCAGTAAACATAGCATTTAAAACTGCAAGGTTACAGTAGTTGTTTCTAACAAGTATCTCAACCTCCAGTACATGAAAAATATTTTGCAACTAAGTTGTACTAATTTGTAGCCTCATGAATCTTCAATAGTTTTTAATATAAACCAATTGGCCTTGGACAAAAATCTGGCATTAAGTACCTTAAAAGGGTAAGAAAAAGTGCTTGGGTTCTCATTGAAAGTATTTTATTGGAGACAGTCCATAGCTTTCCACTCCTTTAGAACTTCCATCATTTCAGCTCTTCATCAAATAATTTCACTGGGGAATTTTACTGTCATTCCTCAGAGCCTCTTGAATCCTTCCATCACATCTCAGATGGTCATTTGCAAAAACTAGTTTGATAGTCAAGGGCCAAATTCTTCTGTTTTTTTCAGCCAGCCTTCCATTTGTGCATTGCTAAGGTCACTATAAAGACTGCTAATGTGGACAGGTTTTTTAAAGTAACCAAACACACTGGATTAAATGCATGTATGCAAACACCATACATACATACATGTATAATAATGCATAATAAGTATTATGAGATATGATGAATAGGCAAGCTGAAAACACAAGCAATGGCACATTGAAGTTGTAATGCAGAGACAGAGACTGCCTTTGTTCACTTGCAGTAAGTTTTTCCTAGGAAGGAAGGATTTGGACTGTTTAATTCACACGTTGTATTTTCTTTGATAATAGTAAGATATTGCTGAAATTATGAGCATGTTCTATTCTGAAAAAAAAAAAAAAAATTGCTGTCTTTCTATTATTTTCTCTCATTTTTCCTGTAAATTCCTAAGAATAGAATCCCAGGGCTAGTTTTCAGGAAGTCTGAGGACTTACAACTCCCACCAACTTCAGGTACAATTCTGGTTTGCTAAAAAAACAGGCTTGCAGCGCAGTGATTTTTGCTCCTTATAAATTACACACAGGGATTTGTAATGTTCATACAAAATCTCTGATTCTACAGTGTTAGCCTAAAGATTCACATATGAAATCTGTTCATTATACTATTTCCTGTCTCTGAAAGATGAAGCCATGCTGCCCACACTTCAGTGTACCCCTCCAAAGCATTTACGAGTTTCATGTCAGAGGTGGAGATAATTATGCTAGGTTTAGAGATAAAACACTAAATAGAAAAAATTAATCCTATGCATTTAACAGCACTGATGCAATTAAAACCTCCCTCCTATTCAGCTGTGATAATACAAGCAATTGCACACAGCTTCTGGGGTTTGGAAAATGCTCATCAGAAATTTTTCCCTTTTGTTCTTTGAAGCATACTCACTCACTTAACCTGTTAATTTTCTGCCCATTTCCAGAAAGCAGTTAAATATCACTGTAACTTTCAATTGCCTCATTGCAATGCATGGTAGTATTTATAGGACAGCTGAAGAGGTATCTGAGTTAGAAAGTGAGGACACAGATATGGGGGGGGGGAAAAAAGCAAAGAAGACAAAGATGTTCTATGTAAATTGAATCTGTCTGTTGGTGTCTTACAGAAACAATTAAACTAAATAATGTAAAGAAAAATATCTCCAGGGAAAAACTTCTCTCCTGGAAAGCTGTTTGAGCATACAGGACTGCTCTTTCTTCCCTTGCTCTTTTCTTCCCCAGACTCAAGCTACCTATTAAACTAATAGAGCTATAAAATAAAGTGATTGTGTTTGAACAGGTTGTGTGTGTTTAAGGCCATGTACTGCAGAATACACACTGTCATCATGCCACACTGAATTTGCTGCCTTATGGAAGAATCCAGCATGCTCTCTTCTTCTGTATTTTGCCATCATGACATATCGTTCCAGAGAGACACAGTTAAACGCTGACAGTGGAAAAGTCATAATTACACAAAAAAGTAATTAGATTGGGATGATAACCACAAAAAACATAGTTTTGAAAGGCAAGACAATTAAAAGTGCAGGGGAAATTATTTGAATCAATATAACACTTTTTAAAATTTAATAAACTGGAACCTCTTTGAACAGTTGAGACATTTTATTCATTCCTTTTTCCGTTGCTTGTACATCCAGATTACCCAGAAGCCTGCACTGCCTTCATTTTTGGCAGCAATGCTAAACCAATCAGGTATTTGTTACTTTAAGAGGCTTACATTTTGTCTTGGCTATGATTACACTCTATCACGCTGTATCACGTTTGTTGGTGTTGCTTCCCTCTTGGCAAGCTAAGGATGCTGCCATTTAGCTAGTTCCAAGTAAGCAGTAAACCTCCTAAACCTTTTTATTCCCTGCTTGACAATTTACATGACGCTGTCATGTAGTAGTTCTGTAAAATAGTTTTTAAACCTATTTTAATGCAAATTATGTCTGTTACCTAATACCTAGACAAGTTCAACTTAGGTAGCATTATTCAGATTAGAGATTTGATTGTCATGTTTATTATCTACCTTTCACCGCTAGGCTTGCATATATTTTCATTCGACCCTTTTTTGTTTGTTTTTTTCTGCACTTAAAGGGAAAATATCACCCTTAATTATGTGAATGATTTTTATTATCTTTAATAATGTCTTTGCAGTGAGCTACTATTCACTCACATGAATCTCACTGTGGAAGTGGCACCCTCATTCTTTAGCCCACTAGCAAATTTTACCTTCACTTACTAAAACATAAATAGTACATAAAACTTTAAAACTGCAGCACACTGTTTCCTTTGGATATTTCACTCTGGTTGGTCAGTTGCCCATTTTTATGTGCATTTTCTTCCTCACATTCAGAAGCACTGAAATTTTCAATGACATTTAGAAAAATGATAAACATAGTTTTCAATGGAATAACAAATATCCTAGAAAAATTTTCTTTCTAACAAAACTGACATGTAGGTCCTTGATCCTGTTTTTTCAACAACTAATCTTTTTTTATAAGAGGGTCTCGAAACTGTATAATTACTCCAGAAAATGGATACATTGTCCTCATTAAGAATCAGGACTCCTAGCATGAAAGCCAGATAAACAGAAACATGAAGTCTAGGCTTATTGGTTTTGACACGGAACAACCATTACAATTTCACCATATAGTCATCAGAAGGGCTCTTCCTTAAACAATCTCTTACAGTAGAGATTAGTGAAGGGTTGAATCACATACTTCCAAAGCAGCAAAAGAGTCAAAACAGTTGTGCAGCTATTGATTCCACATTCAAAACTATTTTTAGGGTCCTAAACACTTCGACTTGCAATTAATCTGAGATGGTGTCACCTGAGAAAAGAAGGTCTGTTCAAGGATGATTAATATGTAAAGACAAGTATATCTGTGGTTTAATAGTTTTATGTAAGCTTTATAGTGCACTGCAAGTCAAAATTCAGCATGTGATTGTCATCTACAGACTCCTGCTCTTACAGAATCCTGGTTAACTCCTTATAAGACCAAGTAGTAAACAATCCCTTTACTATCCCTTCTGGATTATTTCTGTAAAGGACGACTCCTTATATTAAGCCAACTTGGCAGAGGCGCAGATACTGTTGAGCATTTATTAAAGTGCCTCCTACATTGCTATAGCTGTGCAAAATCTAATTAGAATGGAAGCCAATGTATACAGCCTTATAAATAAAATAGTCTTGCATTAGAGATCTGCTGTCTTTGCACATAATCAATGATCATCTACACAGCAGATGGCTACTTAGCCAGTTGGCTAAGGGTTACAGTACATTTACATTTGTAAAAATGGCTGAGTTTGTTAAAATCCTCTCAAATAATTGATTTTCCATTATGTACTTGCCCAATAACATAACTTTAAAGACAGTTTATTGGCTGACTGAAAAGATCAAAAAGGAAACCAAACTGGTTAATTAGGGGATGTTGTAATAACACCTTTTTATCTGTTTCCATTTATTATTCCTTGATTTTTACTATCCTGAAAAAATAATGACACTTCACTGAACATAAAGCTTAACTGCACTGCTGCTCTAGATAATCTTCCAGATATTTTAACAGCTTTTTAGCCATATGGACAATGCATATACAGTTAGAAAACAGCTTTTATCCAGATACATATGAATTTACAGGGAAATGAAAGGGGAATATATATCTTGGGAAGTTAAGGACAAGCATCTGGCAATCCCAGAAAATATGTAATTGCTTATTTGTAAACCAGGTATATTGGAAGTTATCAAATAATAACAGTAAAAAATAACACTAAACATAGATTAATGCATTTATATTCTCTCTATATAAACACATGCAGTGTACAGGAAGCTTGTGGACAGCTCTATAATTAACTAGTTTCAGCACTGCAGTTAAGAGGGACACTATCTTTTGATATGCATGAAAATTACAATGTTTCCTTCCCCCAAATTACCACACTGAGTCATTAAGAAATGAATTTGTACAGAATGAGTCAGAAATTTGCTCATTCTTTTAGGAATTACAATCAGTTAAAATTTATTAATTTAAGATATTAATATCCCATGCCAGACTAATCTTAGTAACAATAACATTGAAGCTTCAGGCTTCTGATATAATTAAACTAAAGAAATGCTATAGGATAGGCTATATTACAATTTTTCAGAGTTAAGGTAATTTTTACTTCTTTTTTATTCATTGTAACAAAAAGTTATTTATTCACTGCACTCTAAAGGATAAATAGTCGACTCCAAATCATACTGTGAAGAACAGCCTCTTCTAAAGTGGTTGTCATCTCTTATTCTTCCCCAGTGGGACTGAAACCAAAGCTGAGCTCCACTTCTTGACACTCAGAAAGACTGGATGGCAGCCTCTACACCCTCAGGAGACTCCTGGCCCCCCTATGTATATTTTGGTGAGGATTAGATTCACACTGTGCTTTTAGTTCAGCATCACACCTAAGTTAAACCCAAGACTACACAGAAAAAAAATTACAAGACATAAACAACGTGTCTCCTAGTTATCTCTGCTTCTGAACATTGTGGACATACATACAGGTGCAATTCCTTGGCCTAAATGTACAGTGTATATGTTGACTTGCTTTGTAGTGCCATATTGTAGCAAAAGTGCAGCATATACGATTGTGATTTCCTTCTGGGAAGATCCTGGAGTGCTGGGCACAGCGTACTGTGCTGCAGGTTGATGGTCAAGTTTGTTAGATGATGGGGTAAGGTGTATGGATGCACAGCATGTAGAAATTATACACCACAAGATGTTTCAGATTACTCTTGGCCTGTGCTCCACTGAACAGTACAGATTCAGCTTTTGACAACACAAGGCGCTGCTGATTGATCACTCTGAAAGGAGTCCTTTCTCGTGCAAAGAACCATTTTTGAGATGATAACTGCAAAAATGGACTATTCATTTCCAATCTATGACTTTTGAATAGCTATCCATTGAATCTTATTAGCACATCTGGGGTGGAGGAGGGGCAGAGGACAGTATACATACACGTCTGAGAAAGAATGAAGCAGATGAGAGAAGCAGAAGAGTGTTTACACAGGAAATGCAAATGTGTGTATTTGTGGAAATATGATTGCACCGGTATATGCCCAGGTATACAAATTAAAGAAAGCCAGAAGGGGAAAAATCCAGGAGCTTTTTAAAGCAAAGGAGAAAGAGAAAAACTAGTTGCCAAAATGCAGGATCTCTCAATGCAGTTAAAATGGCCAGTTTGCATTGGCAGCTTTGTGCAGGGATAACAAAATTAGAAGGTATTGTTGAATCAGTGGTGTTAAAAAGTTGATGAAAGATTGATACTTCTTATTTCAATTTACTGTAAATATCAGTGGACATAACATCTTTGATTTTCCATGTTATTTTGTGCTAAGGGGCATTGTTTTTCACCTAGGAAGGACCAAAGAAACTTTCCCCAAAAAAACTGTGCTAAAAAATTATGTGGGGTGAATGTACATGTCTATGATTTGGATTAAAATATGCTACTGAGATGTTGTAAGTGTTCTTAAACATGCATTATGACTCCCAAAATTACTCTTTAAGTCTAAGCTTAGTAGCACTCCAAACAGATCAAGTTGGAAATGTCCTGTAAAGTTTCTGATATGATATGGTATTATAACAAATTCTTCAAATGAGGAAGAACAAAGAATTTATGATCCTTCACAAATTAATGATTAAATTCTTCATCAATGGAACTGTATAGAAGCAACATTTCCATATCACTTTTTGACTAAATTGTGTGTTTTCTTATGTAATTTTTCAGCCTTCATATTATTTTTCTTTCAATAAACATATTTACCTGTTCATGATGTACCTTTCTGGTAGATGAGATAAATGAGAATGGAGAAGAACATTCCACTTACGTGCAGTGGAACAGGAATTTTAATCTTTTCTAAGGCAAATAAAGTTTAAATAAAGTTAAAATCTTTTTCCCTTAAATCCCAAATGATTTTTTAATTGAACTTGATCTGGTCTTTTTTTAGTTCTAAACCACTTGAATAACTTCCTTTCTCTGCCTACAAGCCTAAACCAGGCATTTGTTTTAGACTTGAAACTAGGTCAGGAACTGACAAAATAGTGATAGGATTACTTTTTTAGCAGTGTCAGCTCAAATACTTTTTAGCTGCTGGGGATCCTTCTTTGCTGAGGGCTACTGCACAGGCACCCTGCAGTTTGAGTTCCTGTGTGTGGTGGTGCTGGGCACATTACTGCTGTGCAAGCCCCTGCCATCCTTTCTTAGTGCAAGAGGAAAACAACTCTGAGTGTTGTTACAGAGTTGATGCTCAGTTAGGTTCTGGTGAGGATGGAAGAGCTTCCCTGTGGAAGAGCAGATTCTTCCCTGTAATATTTCCAGGTGGCAGCAAATGAGGAAAATATCCTGAATTCCAAAAGAAAAACTAACCAAGACTCTCCCCTCCCTCAAATCTGTCTTTCCATGTATGCCTACCTCAGACCAAACCTACTTCTAACCACCTTTTCACGTTTGCTCCCTCACAATTTCTAAGGTAATCCTTGCCTCTGTAAATCTCAGTGGAAATCAAGCTGTGAATCATCACAACTACTCCGGACTGCTTTTCATTTGCAAGCTTTCTTCAACTGTCGGCTACTTCTTAAAGAAAACCCTTTAGATATTGCTAGCAAAAGAATTATTTTTAATGATTTGTTACTTGCAGCTCTTTGTCTAAGTGAGCAGGCTATCTGTGTTATTCTGTTCTATACAATTGTTCATTTTAAAAGATTTTAAATCTAAAAGCCTGTCATAATTCTTGACTGCAGTCAATGGAGTACAATAATTAATATGCTAGTCACTTCTCATGTTTCACAGATTAGTGACAAACAACTTGTAGTTGTTTGTCACTAATCTGTTAGTGACAAACAAAAGTTTTGTTAGTGACAACAAAAGTTTCAGATTTTTTTATAGTTACACTAACATGAGCAAACACCTGAGGCATTAGTGCCTCCTAATATCTTAAGAACAATTACTTCCTACATGAGACTGGCATTTAATCAATGGCTCTTCCATTAAACCACCCTTCTGTCTTGATAATGCCATGGACTTCTTTTAAAATCTGGACATCATTACAGTATGCCACTGCAAAAGGAAATCTTTGATGATTTTAAATATCAGAGGAATAAAGACATATTTCTAATGGTGACAACTGACAACTTGGGATTCAAAAATTTCTTCTCCTTATAAGACCTTGAGTTCTCCACAAGACACATGCAAATATAACAGACCATGACTGAGTGCAACCCAAAACTCCAATAATAAAATCTGAATGTTTAATCTCCTGCAAAGGTTTTTTATTTAATATTTTGAGATATTCCTGCCTTCTAAGACAGTATTATAGTATGCATGGTGTACACATACTACATATTTTCCCCGAATACAGGAAAATACTCTGCCTTTGAAATATAGCAATTCCCTGAACATATTAATTATCTCCAAAGCCACAACCTGCAAGGCTTTCATCCTGACAAGGATTTGATTGAGTAAATCTAATTTGAAGCATTTAAAATCATATGTGCATTAGAAAAGTATGTTTGTTTGTTTGTTTTTACTGGTATTTCTGGCAGAAAGTATAATTTTTATTATTATTCTAGCATGCAATCACATATATGTTATTTCAAATGTCATGCATCAAATGTCTAATAATCTGATCCAATGTGTGTTGAAACTAATATGGAGGCTCTTATTAATTTCACTGAACATTAAACATGACCTAATATGTAAAACAGGATGCAAGTCCATTTTTATATTTGCAGAATGTGAAAGCTTGAATAACATGGTGAATTGTGACTATGAAATGATGTGACCTCTTCCTTTTTTCCCACCTCCTCTGTGTTAAGCAACATACAAAAGTCTTAATGAACAAAGAGAAGGTAGAAGACAGTTCTTATGCGGTTTAGAAACAAGATCTCCCTTTTCTTGGCTATTTGATATGGACGTAAGTAATTCAGATTTTTAATGTGAAGTTCTGCCTATCTGTCTTGGTATTGTATGTCTATGACCTCGAGCCATTAAGAGATATCATGTAGTACTGTGCATTGGAAAGATATGAGAAGCCATTAGAAGGAAACAAAATACATACTGTTGTAATTGGTTGAAATGTGATGCTTCTACTACATTAAAAATGAAGCAAAAAATCAAAACCAGAGACAGAAATAATCAGAATGCTGCGGGTAAGAGGGGAGAGGGATGACAGGGAAAATTACTGGTTACCAATACTGCACCATTACAGTATCTTAAAGTCTGTTCCAAATTATTCACATACAGCCTCAACCATATTTTTGTTAAATAATTATAGGACTTCAAATTATTTCAAGAAAGGCAGAGTCAGGTCTACCTTTCTTTAGGAATATTAGCCCATTATTTTCTGTAGGTTACCACTGCAACTACCACTTTGTTTTCTACATTGAATATTCTGGCTGAGTGACATGAGAACAATTTAAAGTTGCAGAACTGAAGCCTTAACACACACCTTTGGTTTTGATTAACATTTCTATATTAGATTACACAATCTGGCAATCTAGCACAGGGAAGTTCAAATCAACAGCTTTCACAAGGTACAGTTCAAGGAGCGGTAGGGCAGAAGAAAGAGAAATCAGGATAATTTCCAGAACTTCTGTCAGTTTACAGAGCTATCTATGATTAAACAATATTAAGATCAATGCAGACATCTATGTTGAATGATGGCATTGCTTATCCATCAAGTCTGGGGTAGCTTTTCTGCTAGAGGCTGCAAAATTGAAGTAAAAGACAAGACCAAGACTTCAAATGAGAAAAGAATCCTGGTGAAAAGGATGTGTAGCAAACTTAGAACAAAGTTGTATGAGCATCACCACTGCTGAGATCTATGTTGAACCTCTAACAACAGGGCAGAACATCCTCAACCTCCCAGAAAAGAGATTATTTTACTAACTGGATCCTGACAGATTTTTTATTCTATCTGGGTACCGAACTATATTCCTTCTATGTATCATATGTAGAAACAGTTTATTGAAATAACAAACTGGCCTCCTGCAGTCTTCCCCACTATGTGAGTAGGAGAGAAGAACTCTCTTTAGTCTTGTGTGGATTAAAGAAAGTAAAATTTAATTTCTATTTAGAAATGCCTATTCTTCCCACATACTAATTGTGAGCAAGTAGTTTATTGACTATCCATACTCTAGAAATCTTGAGTGACTTCCCATCCAGTGGAAAGGAAAATGGTGGTATATGTGTTACACAAACCAAGGCTTATAACCATTTCCACTTTTTCAACCAAATTTGCATTTTGAATATTACAGAATTAAACCTGAAGCTGGTCAATGTGAACACAACAGCAAATCAGAACTTATTTTGGAGATCCCTGGCTGGACTTTTATTGGAAGAAATCACTGAAGACAGTAATTGATAAGAAATTAAGAAATAAACAACACAAATTAACAAGCAAACATAGAGAAGTCATCCTTACAGATGTAACCTAGTTGTTAAAACTTTTACAACCCAAACACTTTTACAAACCCATATCACTGGACTGGGAATTGGGCAGAAACAAGTTATAACTGAACTTTTAGCATACGGCTAGCTTTAACTTTTACTAGGGCTAGTTTTAGCTGGGCATCTAGGTACTTGTAGTATTTGTAAAAGAAGCACAAATACTTCCCAAACATTTGACCCCAAGTACAGATGTTTCCTTTTTGACCTCAAGTACAGATGTTTCCTTTTTTAATGTATGCTTTGTCTTTCTAGGCTGCTCAGGACACTTACCTAAAGAACTCCTTCTATTTGAAATACAGACTTTCCACTTTTTTGCAGGTGTAGAAGGGTGTGCAGGAACAAAACATACTTCTTAGAGTGTGTAGAGAAAACACTGGCTTGCAGAATATGACTAGCCAGGAAATCAAAGCTACAACTTTGTAAGTCTTAGGACATCTGTAAAAGTCCTCCCTTTCTATGATTTTTGCAAGTGAAAAAGGAATTTCCCTTACAGATGTTTTGCTAAACTAAGAGTTCAATCAAAAATCATTACCGTTAAAGATGATGTGCTTTTAAAAAAATAAAATATGTAAGAAACCATGAAGTTATTCTACAGTCCATCTCAGAAAAAAAGCTTTTAAACCTGAAGATATTAACCATGACAGAGCGAAGCAATCCCACCAGCCTAAAGACATTTTGAACATTTTGACCAGACCACAGTGCTAAATGAAATGCTGATCCAGGCTAAGACAAACTAGGAAAGATTTTACAACTGTGACTCAGTTTACGTTCTCTGGATCCACAGGCTGCATTATATGGTTCAGTGCCAAATGGATGGCCATAGCTGTAAGCTATCAAGTACACATGACTGCAATAATACATTTTTCAGAGATCCGCTTATCTGAAACTGGTAACACAAAAATTGCTCTGTTTATCTGAACTGTAAAATGTGAGGTGTTTAATAACACTTATCTTAACTTAAGGCCCATAAATCCAACGTTTTATATGTCAATACTTATATTGCAATCCCCCTCTCAAGTGTCCTCATTTATACACGACCTCCTGCAAAAACAATCCTCATCCTTCCAAAACAGGTCTAGTATGAACAAAGTTACCTCTTACAACTAGCATCTCCTCATCCTTTCCAACTTCGTATATTGTTTTAATTATACTACAATAATAATATTGTAATAATATTATAATTCCTGGTTCAGTTACAACCAAGTGTGGCAAGCAACAGCAATTCTCCATTCCAAGCTTTCAAGCCATCCATTTATAATTTCCACTTCCGTACCGGTCCCTGTAAAAGTCCCTAAGGATGTTTTTCTAAACATGAGAATTGGTAACCGGGATCTGATCTAAGTGTTAATGACTGGAAGGTATAACATAATGCTGGAAAGGGTTAATGCTGTCTCACTAACCAAGTGACCTCCAGACATTTTCAGTTTGGTCCACCTGAAATGATTGATGACTGGAGAGAAGAGGTTAGTAAATATCCCCCAGGTATTTGTGTACAGCATCCTTGCTTATACCCTTTCAAACTTTTCCATAGAGAGACTGATTTATTGTACAGCTTCAAGAGGGACTTGACAAACTCTTAATCAAGGGTTCCTGTATTACCACAAGAACATGAATGTCAGTGTCAAGAAGAAGGACCACCTTTCTCCACCCTACTCTTTCTACATAGTTTAATTTTTTTAGAAACTTTTTTATAACTGAATATGTGCACAAAGTCACTGCCCTGAAGAAGAATATTCCCTGAAGATGCCAAAGAAATAAATTACATTGACTCAGAATTTTTTGATCAACAGCTATTTCCCTCTTGATTTCTTTCTTGAAAACTTACTGGATAAAGGTAAGCCATGTACCCTTCCATTCCAACTATAGGTAAGCCATGTACCCTTCCATTCCACCTACATACAAAGAACACAAAGAAGCGTAAATAAGAGTTTATCAATCAAGTGAAGAGGCTTGTCTAGAAATCCCTGCCCGAAGTTAGAGCACTGCAAACAGAAAGCTTTTTTACATGTGCTATGGATCTGCTTTTCTCCAATACCATAAGCGCAGTCAGAGTCCAAGCAAATTCAACAGTGTACTTCCTTGGTAAAAAGAATCAATACCACTGTTCAGAAATTCCTCCCAGAATGTTCCTAGAATTTTTCATCCCTATTTTAAATATGCAAATACTTGCTATCAATCAGAAAGATCTCTATATTTTACAGAATAGGACGATCTCTTTATGTTACAGAATGCCCACATTTGAAAAGTAAATTATAAATTGCCTTCAGCTAGTGAGAATCAACGCATTTTGCATGAAATCAGCATAGCTAAGCCTGACTGCAGCATTCAAGGAATGTTTGTTGACATTAAGACATCATACTACTACCTTCATAACCAAAGACTTGCACCAAATAAAGAGAAGAAAAGGACAACATGACCCAGTATAGTTATATTTGGATCTACTAATGAATATTTCTGTTCTGATATCTTGTCCAGAAGATCCAGATAATTAAAAATTCATACAATATTATTATTATTTC
>WTXV02015726.1:0-19152 GCA_009823435.2 Nymphicus hollandicus
CCCAGGAATGAATAGTCATCATGGAATCACAGAATGGTTTGGGTTGGAAGGGACCTTCAAGATCATCCAGTTCCAACTCCTCTGCTAGGGAAAGGGACACCTTCCACTAGAACAGGTTGCTCAAAGCCCTGTCCAGCCTGGCCTTGAACACTGGCAGGGATGGGGCAGCCACAGCTTTTCTGGGCAACCTGTGCCAGGGCCTCACCACTCTCACCCAGAAGAATTTCTTCCCACCATCTAATCTAAATCTCCCCTCTTTCAGTTTAAAGCCATTCCCCCTTGTCCTATCCCTACATGCTCTTGTAAAAAGTCCCTCTCCAGATGTCTTGTTGGCCCCTTTAGGTGCTGGAAGTTGCTCTAAGGTCTCCCTGGAGTCTTCTCTTCTCGAGGCCGAACAGGCTGAATAAGACTCCTGTTGGATTCACCTGCATGCACTGGGATCATTCATAGGTATCGATTTGCACAGACTAAACATTCACAGAATGTCATCCTCCCTGCACACAATCTGACAAGAGTTCATGTTTTAAAACCGTACAAAGAAGAGACTTCCATAAACAGATTTTTTATCATTAAGGATTCCAATATTAAAATTACCTGGCAGGTGATGTTAATAAAAGAGGGCTCCTGAGAAGATGGGTATATTGGAAGATTTCTCTTCCCAGATTTTAGCAGCTCAGTTAATTCACAGAGATGATGCTGTAATTCTGTGAAGTTACCAGACAGGTTTTCTACATTTTTTGAAAAGTAACTTGCTTCCTTTTCACTTAATAAGTTATTCTTGTAAGAATTGGGTACTTTGAAAGCTGCATCTGCTTGCCTTTTTGGAGACGTTGGCTTGACAGAATACGCCAGCGATGTGGCAGACAGTGCTGCTGCCTGATTAACTGGTTCAGCGTCGAGACACTCAACTGCTGGAGAATAACTCATGGAAATCTTCTTATCTTTGAGGTCACTCATGTTCGACAAGCTTTGTTCATAAATGGGACTCTTAATTTCTTCAATGAGTTTCCTTTTGCTGGTAGGGGACTGAATGGCAGCACGATCTGGCATCAAGAGTCCACGGCTGAGAGGGTGAACATCTCTAGAGAGATCATGCTGTATGTTGGAAAGGTGCAAATTGGAGCTCCCATTAACTGATGCTGAGTTTGAAGGACCCATTTCAAATATTAGTTCCTTAATCATCAGTCGTATCATATATTTGTCTGATCTTGAAGAGGGAAGAAATGCAGGGTCAGTGAATCTTTGTTTTCCAACCAGTATCAGTAACAATTTATTGGTCAAGAAGCACAACCCCTTTGGTTTCTCATTTTTCTCTAGCTGAATTTGTTGAATATTGGGCAAATTGGATGAAGTTAGTGAATAGACTAAAATAACATTACAGGTATTGGAGGCAACTGATACAATTTGAGTTTTGGGGTCAAAAGCCATTATATCAGGAACCAGAATGCCTGGGATGCTAACTTTTTTGGTAGAGGTAACCTTTCTTTCAAAGGTCACCAAGATGAGATGTGAAGAATCCTGACCACTTCCCGTTAGGTAGTCCTTGGGCCGCAGATGCAGAAGAGGACTGGAATCAGTGCCCTGCTTGCTAGAAAGTATGTGAGTTAGATCCACAGGAGATGCAACAACAGACAGGGGCTTCTCAGAGTCCAGCGACTTCTTGCCCCCATCCATGGAATACTCTTCCTCACCACATAAGCTGGACTGCGAGGGGAAGGACTCTGTTTCAATGCTGGCTGGAACTTCAAATGCCACACCAGCATTTAAGCCACAGATCTTGTCCAGAGGAAGTTCGGTAGCAACAGCAACCTGGAAATTCAGAGTAGCTTCCACAGCGCACACGTAGCCTCCCACATCAAAGATTGGGCAAAAAGAACAAGCACTCAGTGTTTTCTGAGCATCATCCCAAATGTAAGAATGAAGGGCACTGCCCACTCCCACCACTAAGCGATTGCCCTCCTTCGTCCAACAAGCGCAGTGGATGAGGCCGCTGCCTTTAATATCTGCATTAACTCTGGAGCTGTTGAGGTGAACAGAGTGTAGGACAGAAGCATCCTGTGTAGTTAGCACAGCCAGGATCTCCTTCTTGGGATGCCACACGCAGCCCTGGGGGAGCACTGGGAACGGCTCACTGATGTCACATATCTGAGATACTAGGAGTTTATTTCTTTCTGTAGCATTAAAACAGAGCTGCCAAATGGTGATATGCTTTTTATGTTGCACAGCGAGCAGAGCTGGGGCGTCAGGGGGACACGGGCCCCAGTAGAGTCCATGGACGTGTTCAAACTGACCGACAACACTCGAGTCACCAAATTTTGGGTCTCCGTTATGAAGGTGTAAAGCAGTCAGTATCACCTGTTTCCCATCTGTCCAGGCAATGCCATGCACAGGGTGAATTGCTTGATATAAGGCATTAAGGCCAGTTCTCAGAAGCTTTGCCTTTCCCAGCTCCATGATTTTTCATGCGAGACATCTAAATAAATCAGAGTATAAAGAAAACCAAATTTATTTTGTAAGGATACATTTTTCTGTAGAGGACAGAGGACAATACTCATATGAGCATTTAGATTGTGACCCTGCCAGTGCTGGGCTCCTCCTTCCAGTAAAGTCAATACACACATAATGTTCATCTGTGATGAATCCCCAAGATTTTTTTTGTTTATGATGTTTCCGCAATGAAACACATTTCTAAGGAAAACCCTCTGCTGTTTACACAGGCTCAGTCTACTGTGTTTCCACCACAAGACCAGTCCTTCTATTCACATCAACAGGGTGCTGCTTCTCAGTATTTCTGAATGACATCAGTATTAAAAAGTCTCAAAATATCACCTCTCACTTTCAGCTTCATGGGCTGTCTGTGCTTAGATAACATAATCCCTCACAAGTATAACCAAGGATTAATGCATTATCTACAAATCTGATCCTGTATTATAGTGGGTGAGAAAAAGGCATCTGTATGCTTATTCCAGAAAGCTCTCTCCAAAAGCAAATGCAATTCTGAAGAAAGTTAGAATCAAAGCATGTTTTTCTTAGGAAATGAATGAGAAAAGAATTTAAAATAACTTGTAACACAGGAGAGGGACAGACCCATCTACCTCAGGCACCAGCCATACTATGACAGCATATGAATAACTCAGTCTTTAACATCCTCCAATGCAGTGATTATCCCTTTTTCCCTTTTCCTAAGTGATTCAGCAGCTTTTTGTCAAAGCTTACAAACCACTTTATAGCTCACTACTGTTTGTTGGGTAGAAGGGATGAAAGCAGTAAGGAGCTGACTGTGCCTGCAGCCTGGTATTTCCACATACCCAAATATCCATACAAAACTATACAGAAATTTTTAAATGCCTTTTATATACATATATAAATATATATATTTTAGTATCTGCAGTAATTCTGGGAACATTTTCATCATTTGGATATTGCTTTAATGGTACTTATTGTCCTGCAATTAGAAATTACTGGTTTATAGGAAGGAAATAAAACCACAGAAAACCTTCATTCCATTATTTTTGAAAGATGGGTTACATGATTTGTCTGATCAGAGTCTTTTCTACGTAACAGCTTCAAACTTGAGAATGGGAAACTGCCAGCAATAATTATTCTCTATAACCTGGAGACAGAGACATCCAGAAGCCACATGCAAAACGCTAAAACTTCAGAAAAGTTCAGGATTTCACACGTATTTCTAGTTTTTTAGCTGTCAGCAATCCCTACTCTGTGCACAGAAGCCAATTCAAAGGAATTGACGGTTTCCTCACTTAAGATTCTCCATAGGATTTGACTCAGCTGCACAGCCACAGCACAAGTTGCAGCTTTAGTAGGAAATATGACAAAGAAGAAGACAGTGTTTGAGAAAGTTGAACTGGAAGAGCTTATCACAACGTGCAGGGCCTGGCACTACTTGGTATTTTAATTAACTATACGTATATGATCCCAAACTTGGAGGAAGAAGGTTGGTAAAGAAGATTTCAGAGACTAAAATTAGATAGAAAAAGTTGTGTAATGATGATCAAGACAGTTTCTTCTCAAACTCATAACAAGTGCAAAATAGTATACTTAGTAAAGAAAAAACCCAGAGCCTTGATTACCTCCTCAGTAGTAACTCCCTGGGTAGCAGTATAGCAAAAAGAATCTGGCTTACAAATCACAAATTTATTTGGATCACATATTGAATGTTTCACTTATGTGAAAATGTTGCCAAGTAAGACAGTATCATTCTAGAATGTTTTTAATATGGATGCCATAGTCAAGGGAGATAGCGGCCCCACTTCCACAGAGGTAACAGTATCTCCACTGGAGTCCTGTGCCTAGTTCTGAGTTTAATAGTCCAAGGATGACGGAGATGCTTAGCAGAGCTCAGGGACCAGAGAAACACGAGAAGCAGGTTCACTCAGTTTGGAGGAGACCGTGAGTGGAAGCTTGCAAACACCCACCAGTCTGTTGACAAGAGAACACCGACCCCCTTGTTCTCCAGGTCTGCTCTGGACAGTGCGAGACAATAATCAGCTTAGTTTCAACAAAGGAGATTTAGGTCAGCTATTAAGGAAAAATTCTAACTATAAGTGATAGCTAAGCACTGAAGCAGGTTACCTTGGAGGGGGGAAGAAGGCACTCCATGAATTTTACTATCTGTAAGAGCCAGTTAAGTAAACTGTCCATCAGCGATAAATTCAAGTACACTGGATCCTGCCTCATGCTAAGACAGCATTCCACATACTTTCCAATTAACTTCACCATCTACCTGGCTCTCCTCTAAACTCCAGTATGACTGATCCCAACCGTGTTCAGCAACCACCACTTGCAGGAAAATCAAAACATTGGCTGTTCACTCTTTAGTGCTCTGAATCACATGCACGCTGCTGGGCAATACTTACAGGAGATGATACCGTGCCTCATAAGACCCACCACGATTCTAAGCCTCCTGGGCCACCTGGGCAGCCTCCTGTGATACACCAGCCATTCTGTGCTCTGCCCAGCCCACCTGGAAAAGCAAAAGCAGCAAGACGCCCATTGGCCAGTGCCCAAACCACTCGCCCTCCATCACTTCCACACCGGCACCCCGAGGCGTGCTGCCACCGGCGAGGTCCGCCCTAGCCGCCTCCCTCCTCACTGTCCCTCCGCACCTGCCCGGGCCTCACCTCACGCTCTCGTACCGCTCCCCGGCGGAGGCCGAGCTCCGCGGGGGCACTTGCCCAAGCCCCTCTGGCGGGCACCAGGGAGACGCTGCACGGATCCAGGACGCAAAGAGGGTCCAAACCCTGCCGCCCGCCCCGCCGCTCCCTGCACGGGCCCGTCCGCACCGATAGTCCCTCTTTCCCCCAGCAGCCCACCCGCTCTGCCTCCTCCCCGCCGCGGCCGGCACCCTCACCCTCACCCTCCCGGCGACTCAGCCCGGCTCCGGCTGGGCGGTACCCACGGCCCTGCAGCGGAACCGTGCCGCGGGGAGCGTCGCTCGCTGTGGCGAGCACCAACCGGCCCAGCCCGGCCCCCAACCGCGCTGCTGCAGAGGGCGCTCTAGCACGGCACGCAGAGCAATATGGCCCAGCGGGCGGTGCCTTGAGAGAGGCGGGCGCTAGAACTACAGCTCCCAGGAGGCAATGGGGCGGCGCAATGACGTATATCCCGTCACTTATCCTCCCCCTCCTGATTCGTGCACCTGCACCTGCGCCGGAGCCCGAGAAAGGCGAGGAGTGTCTTCAGGGCGCTGCAGCTGCAGCTGCGGCCGAGGCTGAAGGGGCCGGTTCCTTCGGCGCTGCTAGGGGTCACGGACCGTGTGACATGTCCAGCCCACGGCACCCTGCCCCGCCGAGAGGAGTATCTCATGGTGGGAGGGGTGTCCTGACACCAGCACTGTGACTGGCCTGGCCTGGCTACCAGGGCTCGGTTCAGCCCCCTGAGGCAGCAGGGTGTAGGATGGGTCCTTTGGGCCGGCAGGCATGGCACTGGTCTGAGCGCAGAACCAGCAAGTATCAACAGTTATTTGGATCCTTCTACACGAGATAAAGATGCAAAATGGAATATGTGCCTTCAAGAAATCTGGAAAGGGACGTTTCACAAGGGCATGTAGGGATAGGACAAGGGGGAATGGCTTTGAGCTAACAGAGGGAAGATTTAGATTAGGTATTAGGAAGCCATTCACTGTGAGGATGGTGAGGCGCTGGCACAGGCTGCCCAGAAAAGCTGTGGCTGCCCTATTCCTGGCAGTGTTCAAGGTGAGGTTGGTCAGGGCTTGGAGCAACGTGGTCTAGTGGAAAGTGTCCCTGCCCATGAGAGGGGTTGGAACTGGATGATCTTTAAGGTCCTTTCCAACCCAAACCATTATATGGTTCTATGATTTTTTTGTGTTTGTTTTCTGTTGTGGTTTTGTTTGTTGTGATGGTTTTGCTTTTTTTTCCCCCTTGGCTGAAGGAAGCATATAAATACGTTACAGAGCTACTCCAGTACATCTTCCGTGATCCTGATTTATTGCATCCGGCATAACTTCTTATAAGTCTCTAAGGCCACTTTAAAGTTAATTATATTGTAAGACTGTGCCAATTTGTCACTACGTAGTACTGCAGAGCAATCTGATTGTCCAGTTCTTGAAACCCATACTTTTGATGGGATGTTGAAAAAACTGGAAAAGATGCCTTAGACAGGTACTAAAGGTGTGGAAAAAAAATGCTTGAAATGGTTACAAGGTCAAATATGTAAATGTCTCAAAGTTACTGAAAGAACACTAGGGGGTGACTTGGGTATACTGCATGAGTGCCTTTACAGACAAAGCATCAGAGCTAAAGAGTTCTTTACATGAGTGAAGGGAGGTTTAACAGGAGCCATGGGTGGATTGACACATGCATGTAAGACACAGCTGTGAGTTTGATTGATACCTGGAACAAGCTATCAATAGAGCAGATCCTCTATATGCATCTTCCAGTTGCAACTTGGTGACTTTCAGGGGTGTATTATTTAAATGCAGAGTTTGCCTCTGTCCCAGAAAAATTTCTGAACTCAATAAATGGATTTTAGATTAAATTCAATGGCCTGTGATGATAGGTGGATATCTATGTATGATGGGATACAAAGTAAAATTCCATGAGCTATTTCTATCAAAAACCATAATCTTTTATGTGGTTATACTGGCAAGGGTTTGTGGAAGAGAAATTCCTGCCATTTGTTTCCAGGTTCTTTTGGAAGCTTGTTCAGCAAACAAGTGAACACGTCAGTGACATGGACAGTGGGATCGAGTGCACCCATAGCAAGTTTGCTGATGACACCAAGCTGTGTGGAGTGGTCGACACGATGGAGGGAAGGAATAACATCCAGAGGGACCTGGACAGGCCAAGAGGTGGGCCAATGCATACATCATGAAGTTCAACAAGGCCAAGTACAAGGTCCTGCACCAGGGGCAGGGCAATCCCAAGCACAGATACAGGCTGGGAGGAGACTGGATTCAGAGCAACCCTGCAGAGAAGGACCTGGGGGTGTTGGTCGATGAGAAGCTGAACATGACCTGGCTTCAGTGTGCACTCGCAGCCCAGAAAGCAACCGCATCCTGGGCTGCATCAAAAGGAGCGTGGCCAGCAGGTCGAAGGAAGTGATCCTGCTCCTCTACTCTGCTCTCGTGAGATCCCACCTGCAGTACTGCATCCAGCTCTAGGAAGGATGTGGAGCTGTTGGAGCGAGTCCAGAGGAGGCCACAAAGCGCTGGAGTGCCTCTGCAGTGACGACAGGTTGAGAGAGTTTGAGTGGTTCAGCCTGGAGAAGAGAAGGCTCCAGAAGACTTTAAAGCAGCTTCCAGTGCCTAAAGGGGCTGACAAGAAATTTGAAGAGGGACTTTTTACCAGGGCATGTAGGGATAGGAGAAGGAGGAATGGCTTTAAACTGAAAGAGGGGAGATTTACAATAGATATAAGGAAGAAATTCTTCACTGTGAGGGTGGTAAGACACTGGCACAGATTGCCCAGAAAAGCAGTGGCTGTCCCGTCCCTGGCAGTGTTCAAGGCCAGGTTGGACAGGGCTTGCAGCAGCCTGGTCTAGCGGGAGGTGTCCCTGCCCATGGCACAGGGTTGGAACTGAATGAGCTTTAAGGTCCTTCCAAACCAAACCATTCTGTGATTCTATGTTTTTATGAAGTGGCCATAGAACAGGGACAGGGATGGCTAGAGGGCAAGAATAGGATTTGCTTGAACTTTTGTATTTTTGAAATTACAGTAAGTCTTTCTGCCAGCTTCAGGCACTTGATGCTGTGAGTTGCAGTACATAAATAAATGAAAACCAGATTTGAGTTAACTAATGGATTTCCAAGGTTATATTTTTAGTTTAGAAAGACAAGCAGTGGACCCAAATGCCAGCTTTTCTGTGTTGCTCCATGAATACACACTCTCTGGTGTATGACAATTTACCAGAAAATGAACAAACATGCGTTTTGATTTCTATGCTCTATTTTCCTTTTTCTCTGTCATTAACAACAGACAGGATGCAACTCTAGGAAGAACAATTCCAAATTAGCTCAGAATGGAAAAGGAAATTGAAAAAATTCCCATAGAAATCTACTCTACATTCACAATATATGTTAACATACTCCCAGGGTTAGGGCCTTAGTATATCGTGCTTCAGAGAGGTGAGCAGAGATAAGGCCTGCCTAAGAGATGGCAATGATGATCATTCTTTTGCTAGTGTTCTTTTAGCTCTGGGAAGTACATACTTACACAGTTATGAGAATGGCACAGCACTGAGAATTCCTGCTCTCCCTTGCCTGTGTCACACCTGGTGGGTTGGTAAGGGCTGTTTTCCATTTCCACTCCCTTCTCTCTACAGGGTTTCATGTGCCTGAACACTCAACTCTGTCTTAACATCAGCTGTTGGCGCAGAAGGTGCCTGGGGTGCTTGGTCCTGCACATTGTAGAGGATAAGATAGAGCCTGTGCTTTCAATCTTGTTCTCCTTATGGATAAATAAGTGACCCAAAAATCCACCTCCTAAAGCACTAATGATCAATGATCTGCTCTGTGATTTCTTTGGATTGATGGCAGTATAGTTTGTAAATGCTGCCCAGGCAATAAGAAAACTTTCTGGGATGTGTTATGGCGGTGAGGCTAGTGTGAAGCTTTTTTACTGTGAAACAGAGACACCAGAGGGCTTTATTGCACAGGAACAGATCACTGAGCATAATCCTGCTCCTGTATCTCACAAAGAATCTTGTTTAACATGAATGATTTCACATTTTTCTCTTTTCATATAAATGGAAATTGACTATCCATATTAATATACAGAAATAAAACGTTTAAAATTTGTTTTATCAACTGAAGAGATCACAATTTGAGAATGCCTCTGAAGATACTTTATTATTAAACATTTTTTTTTTTGTTTCCTATCATTATACAGGTGTTTTTAAGGACTTTTATTTTCATCATGTAAATTCTCTTACATGTATAAATGCTAATTGAGTTATACAAATGAACCAAAAATACCACCAAAACTTGTATTTGTTTGCCAGTCAGTAGAATATGGTCAGTTGTATAATATCTTGATTGAATTATCTCAGTCTATCAGCATGCCAGGATGGTGTGTAGGAGGGTAAATTTCGATGAGATCTTAGGAACAAGGTGAGGGTGGTGAGGCACTGGCACAGGTTGCCCAGAGAAGGGCTGGCACACAGGCTGCTGGGGCACAGGCTGCCCCATCCCTGGCAGTGTTCAAGGCCAGGTTGGACAGGACTTGGAGCAACCTGGTCTAGTGGAAGGTGTCCCTGACCATGGGAGGGGGTTGGAACTGGATGATCTTTAAGGTCCCTTCCAGCCCAAATCAGTCTGTGATTCTATGATTATTACACCTGGGTGCTTATTTCTGTGCCCAACAGTGTGTACCTTATTTACGTAATCACAGGCTGTTTATTTCATGTTGCAGAACAGCCACATTAGCCATGATGTGCTCAGCCACAGTGGTTATTTCACAGTAGCTGTAATGCAAATAAACATCTCTTATTTTCTTTCTTTTCTTCCCCACAGACATTTCAAGCTGTTTACTGCTGATATATATGATGGATCTGTTACTTCAGGGATTTAAATGATGCAAAACCCCTTAGGAGATAGATGTAAGGTAGAAAGTGGGGCAATGAAATTATACAAGGAAAAGTGTTTAAAAAGCTGAAATTATAGAAATTGTTTCCTGTGGTCATGCTCATTTAAAGCACACATCTTGTCTTTAAAAAATATGTGCTCACATTGAATCAGGCTTATCCTTAGACACTGAGCAGTCTCACAAGTCTCTTCCCAGTCCCTGCACTGAGAACAGATTTGCGTTCCCATAACTTGATTTGTTGTATCATTTGGGCGTCTGCTTTTCAAATTAGCTTGAAACACAACATTAATAAGAATATAGGGCAGTCTGACAGTGAAGAATGATGAACACCAGTTAGAGGGAAGGAAAAGCAGGGAAAGAAGGTGAAATGGATGTGATGGGGAGCCATGCTGTAGAGTTGTTTTTTATGCACTTCGTAGATTTTTTTTTTTTGCTAAATTTTTCTTATTGAATATGTACACATTCAAATAACATAATGCTATAACGGAAAGAATATTTTGAAGATACTTCCTGTTAACTTCATTAGCATCATCTTTTAAAAAATATATTTAATCCAGGTTATGGATGCTACTGAATGAGCAAGTTCAGATCTCATCATCATGTTTCTTAATGGGAAAACTTAATGAGGCACTGTCATGTAATTTAGACCCCTAAAATATCATATGGTAAAGTCTGAGATCAGTAGCTAAAAGGTACAGATGTTTTATGTGCTTTTTGTTAGTGCATTAGAAATGTTTCTTCTTAATTTTGGGAGGTGATTAGTAGTAAAGATAATATACGATGAGCAATTTTGCAGAAAATTACCTAGACCCAAGGCAGTATCATGCTGTTACCAGAAGGCTGACATGCTGTGAGATGGGTGAACAGGATCATTGTGTGTCAGACACATGAGTATCTTGTCTGTTCTACTTGGCTGAGAGAAGCCAGAAGGGTCACAGTATTTGCATGGTGTAGGCAAAACTGAATTTTCTGCTCTGTAGCACCAGACCTTGCAGGGGGTTCCTTGTGGCTTCAGGCTTTGAGGAATGGAGAGGATCAATGACAGTTTTGGTGATTAGGACAGTGACAAAGCGAGTGGGAATTACTGCTTTTGTCTGCAGCAGTAGCTACCATGCCTTGCCTCCTAACACAGCAAAGCCTGCCTTAGCAGGTCAGATTTCAGCAGGTCAAACGCTTTGCTTGTCCTTGGAGAGACGAAGGAGACACAGGCTGTGGTCTGAATTAATTTTCAAACAGCTGATTGTTGGCTACTCTGGGAAGAAGGAATCAGCAGTGGAGAAAAGTCATACTGCAGCATTTTGTTATCCCTTGTTCATGCTGTGACAGCCAATTTTTTCTGTATGTCAAAACCTACACCTTTTTCATGTCTGAAACAGGCCTTCAACTTTATTCTACTAATCCTGCTGCAGTTTGAGATACTGAATGCTAGCCCAGGGCAAAGTAACAGGAGGTCCATGGTGGATGTCTGTGAGAGAAACTGGAGGTCTCCCTGAAGCCTTCTTTTCTCCAGACTGAACTCAGCCTGTCTCCATAGCAGATGTGCTTCAGCCCTCTGAGCGTTTCTGTGGCTTCCTCTGGGCTCACTTCAACAGATCCACGTCATGCTTATGTTGGGGGCCCCAGAGCTGAACGCAGAACTGCAAATGGGGTCTCACGAGAGCGGAGTAGAGGGGGTAAATCACCTTATAATAATAATGCTTGTGGGCTGTGTACTGCCTTTGATATTTTTTAAATGTAGCAAGTATATTTGATCTGAAAGAAGTGACTGTTGCATCTGAAATGAACCAATGGTTTGCATTTGTATGGAGTTTTGGTTCATTTTTGTCTGTAGCATTATCCTGTGGTGTTTAGATGTATTGCTGTCTGGCTGCATACTCCCTTTCGTTTAAGATGTCATGGTGCCTGCTGACAAGTGGGATGGATCCTTGACGAAGACCAGAGGCTGTTGAGTATTAATGGTTTTAATTGGCAAAGTCACCTCCCGTGTGGGAAGTCTTTCTGTGTCAGTACTCAACCTTGGCACCACATAACCTCCAAATGTTTAATCACACCTGACTGTTCACACGTATGTGTCAAATAGTAGTGGAGGAAAGGGAAGCATAAAGTTCAAGGGCAGTATTGGCTCCCTGCAAACAGAGGTTGAATTGCACTGAGCACTTTGGAAACTCCTATAAGAGGTACCCAAATGTCATTAGCTGGGAGGTAAGGGCAGTCCTCTGCTTGTTCATTAGATAATAGTACCAGCAGGCAGGTACTGGGTCTCAGCAAAGTGAGTTTGCTTTTCACATACAGATTGTGAAATTGCCTCAGTCTGTTAGAAAAATGAAGCTATAATATTGACTAATTAACATCTATAAACATATAAAATAACTATTACCATGAAAATCACTGATACATAAGTTAATTTCTGAAATGTGGGACAATGGAAAATAAATTAATACTTTCATGTGTGAAATTGCATAACCCCTGGGATTTACCTCGCCTGACTTCACATGCTTAAAAGTTAGGACAGATGAGTTCAGGTCTAAAGGGCTGGTTTCGTAATTGCAATGTGGTACTATATGTTGGGTTTTTTAAGAACAAGTTAGATAAATGTCTGTCAGGAGTTACTTAAGAATAATTGGCACTGTCTTGGGTTAGAGAGAAAGACTCTTCAGCTACATATTGGCATGGGAAAATGGTCCAGTGCTTGTGGTTTTCTGTTAAGACAGGAAAGCCTGAAAGTAAAAAGTGGCTAAAAATATGTTTATTGTCCAAGCTGAGAAAACAGATAAAAATGAGAATTAGGGGCAAGGAAGTTAGGCTTGGTGATACTGCTTATACTATTTCAGTGGTTGAAAAGATATTAAAGGAAATTCACATGAGTATAGATAATAGTATTCTGTAGTAATAGAGGAAAAAGGGAGGAACTAGTTGCAGGGCCTACTTCATATACTTCCTGCACTGATCTCTCACTTTTTAGCTATTATGAAGAATATCAAAGTAATATTTCATTGTACAGTCAGCATCATAGATTGGCCAGCAGAATTTCAGCTGACTTTGATTTTGTCACAGTTAATTTTTATGTTGTTTTATCATTGTTCTCACAAAATTTTTTTCGGTATCAAAAAAGAAAAAGCCTGTCTGGTATGTAGAACTTCTGTTAGCATTTTCTCAAGAAGTGGGTCAATACAAAAAACCATGAAGAGTAAGTAAAGAAGACTGCTGCATGCTAAGCAGCAAAGTTATGGTAAATGTAAGGTAAGTTTTTGACTTTGAAGCAGATTGTACTTATAAGTAAAGATATGCCAACTCCTGAAAACATACCAGGCTGCATATAAATGTGCTGGATAAAGACGCAGAGTAATTAAAATGGAAATACAGGTATGTTTAGTCCCCACAGGGAAAATGTTTGGGGGGAGCTGGTCCATCATTTAGTCTTCTGAGTACCACTGATACGGCATACTGAGTGGAGACATTCTGCTTTGACTTCTAATTTAAACTCTTCGTACCTTTCCTCTGTTCCCATTACAGAAGACAGACTCCCCTGCTGGGTGCCTCTGGACAGGAACCTAGCACCAGTAGTCTCACTATTCTTCCAGAGGAGCCTGTCCTTTCCACTGGTGGAAAAAGGAGCCCAAAAAAGGTGTTTAGCACCTTCAGGAAATTTAGGTGATCTGAATAACTCCCCTTTTTCTGAACTAATCGATTTTGGCCCTGTAAAACAGCACTTCTGGAGGGTGATGAGCACTTCTGGATGCTTTTCTCCTTTTCACAGCCTACTGTCTGCTCTACTCATTTTGTCAAACTCTTCCTGTTTTTCCACGTCTTTATCACTGTTTGTGCAAAAACCTTCTGTACAGCTTGTGCTTAATAGAACAGTCGTCTTATATCTCTCTTCTTCACTGATTCGCCATCTGTTCTCCATCCATATCAAAGCTGAAAAATTATCCTCTGCTTTGCATAAATCTCTGCAGCACTTCTTCCAGTGCTTTTATTGCTTTCAATTTTAACTTTACAGCCCTGTGATAGGCACTATAGTAGATAGCTGTGCACTGCACTTCACTCCTAAATCATTACCTGCAAACAAATATTTCTTCATTCGATTGTTGTCCATTTTTAAGTGCGTGTATATGATTTAAACACTTATTTTCAAGTAAATGCACTAATAGTGTGTTCATAAATGGGAGGGCAGTGCTATTCTTTAACATTATATGGTTTTAATTGATCATAGAATCATAGTAGAGTCACAGAATGTTTCAGGTTGGAAGGGACCTTAAAGATATTCTAGTTCAAACCCCCCTGCCACAGCATATAGTATAATTTCCCTAAGCATTACTAAAAAATTGTGAGTGTCCAACAAGATGAACTGGGGTCCTCATTTGTTACCAGACTAATTGTGCTGAGTGCTCGTAGCACCTTTAGGCAGATTTAGTTCTTACTTAGGGTCAATAACCCTGGAATCATGGAAACAATGTTACTCAAAGTATAACAAATACAGAAGTTCATTAAGCATCACAGAACTAAGTTTTTTAAATTTTACAGCCAGTTATTCCCTGAAACTGATTGTTTTGTAATCTGAAAGTTTATTGCCCTCTTTTTGTCTCCACCAAACCAAGCCAAACTTTGATTCAGAGAAGCTCCTTTCACTCCTGATCATCTCAACATTCAGATTTACAGAAGAGTAACACGTGTGACAGACTGACAGTGATGTCTAGTGATAATTACAAGTTGTGAAGTATCTTTGATGTGTAGACACTTGCTGATCTATGCTAGTTAAGATTTTCACCTTCTCAGAATTCCCCTTTTGGCTGTTGCAACAGCACAAAGGCATGAAGATGACACAAGGTGGAATGTGAGTATTTCTCTAGCAACAAGGAAGTCCTTATGAATAATGTATATTTATAATGAACTCAGAGAAACTGTACGGTACAAACAAAGGTGTCTTGGTGTGTTATCAACCAAGTTTTCCTCAAATTCGTATGTTTAGAGTGCAGGAATGTTCCAGATAATCTGGTTTTTGTGTTTCATTAGCCTCATTTCAAGTGGACCAAACTGTGGGACTACCACCCAGGGAAGATAATATTGTGAGAAAATTCTTTTAGTATTTTCTTTAATTGAGCCTAAGTAGTCCTCTAAAATATATCCTCCCATCATTATAGTTAGTTATAATCAAGTTTTATTTAGCATAAGCATTGTAAATACCATATACTGTTGTGAGACACAAGGATGATGTTCAAGTGTATTTGCAGGATTGGAAACATCTGCTGCTTCAAAATGTGCTGTCATTTAGAAATCTGGTAATGCCTTCCCTCACCATGCTAAGTCTGTGAACCTCTGTGTTACTTACTTGGTTTCAATGATTTCTGCTGATTTCTGTGAAGGAAAGTGTGACTTAAACCAAATTTTTGAAGCAGTAATAATACAAATACCTTTTTGAAACCAGTTTTAATGCCAAGTAGCTGGCAATCCAGTTAACAAAATAACTGTAAAGTAATAGATGCATTTAATAGTTAAAAGGTCGATTTGTTTTGTTGGTTTTTTTTTTTTTTTTTTTCCAAACAGAAATACTCCCCAAGGCTTCTTAAAAAGGTCTTTTTGAACAAGGTAGTACAAATATACCCAGCTACATTGCGTACCTGTGGTTATAGGTGATACAGAATGATGCTTCCTTTGTCTCTGGGGGATACTTGCATGAGAAGGACATTTTTTAATTCAGTGAATTGAAACTGTTTCCTTATTTCAGGAATTGAAACTGTTCCTCATGAGATTTTTGGCTGTACCCTGGAATGGTAGTAATGCCAAACCTCCAAACCCATTCAGTGCCTTTAAACCACCTTCTTGATTCAGCCTTCGTACTGGGTGAAGTATTGTAACTGGATTTTAGTGTATCTGTGCCTTATAAACAGGTTTGTCATAGTTCCCAAGCAGGAGATAAAAGACTCTCCAAGAGTATTAACAGGATCCGAAATGCACAGTATGAAAAATAAGTCTTGGTAATAGCTTAAATAAGTCTCATCCCTTTTATGTTTCCCTGAACATATAGGGTGAAGCAGGCATGCCTTTCCATGGTTTCTGCTGGGGCCTGTCCAGCAGTACAAAATGCTAGGCTGCACACACGTGGCTGCTCATTACACTATATCCATCTCTTTCCATTTAGAGGATGAAAAGTTGAGGAGTTCATTCAGTTCTTCAGAGAATCACAGAATCACAGAATGGTTTGGGTTGGAAGGAGCCTTCAAGACCACCTCATTCCAACCCCCCTGCCAAGGGCAGGAACACCTTTCACTAGACCAGGTTGCTTCAAGCCCTGTCCAACCTGGCCTTGAACACTGCTAGGGATGGGACTGCCACAGCTTCTCTTGGCAATCTGTGCCAATGCCTCACCACCCTCACAGGGAAGAACTTCTTCCTAGTATCTAATCTAAATCTCCCCTCTGTTGGTTTAAAACCATTCCCCCTTGTCCTGTCCCTACACGCCCTTGTAAGACGTCCCTCTCCAGATTTCTTGTTGGCCCTCTGAGAGTGCTCTAGGGTCTCCCTGGAGCCTTCTCTTCTTCAAGCTGAACAAGCCCAACTCTCTCAGCCTGTCTCCATAGCAGAGGTGCTCCAGCCCTCTGAGCATCTTTGTGTCCTCCTCTGGGCTTGCTCCAACAGCTCCACATCCTTCTTACATTGGGGCTAAACACAGTACTGTGGTGGGGTCTCACGAGAGCAAAGTAGAAAGGGAGAATCATCTCCCTTGACCTGCTGGTCATATTTCTTTCCTCATGCCTTTTTCTGTCACAATAATCATGATAGTTTCATTTTCACAAATCTGTCTGCCTGCTTCTTGGATGTATCTGTATTTCCTTTTGTCTCTGAGTGTGAGGTTAATCTGACTAAATGTAAATGTGTTTAAACTAGTTACCTTAGCTTGCTTTTGTAGTCAGTGACAAGGAATAGGCACTTATTTACTTAATAGAAATGGTTCACCACAATCAGTTTTAGAAAACTAAGTTAGGGCGTGAGTAATCTGCTGTAGAAGTGCTTTTCTTTTTTTGACTGATCATACAAGAGCCTGGATGACAAGTTCAGTGTAGACATCTGCGTTCAGCCAAATGAAACTTATGCTCAATGTCTTTGATCCTTAATTTGCTTTGTAAGGTATTTTGTTTTCTGTGTGCATATATAAATCTATGTGCTGTGTAAGACACTGACAGGAGACAGTAATGCAGCCTTTTTGTAATTGAACATTTTCATATAAAAATGAAGCATCTCTGGAAATTTGCAGGTTTCCATGGGATCCAGCTGGAACAGAGAAGAGAGCCTGAAGCAGGTTTTTTTGTTTCCCTTTCCCAGTTTCCCTTAATGAATAGAAATACTCTTTAGTTGTATTTTCTTCAGCTTTTGTATGGCCCATACACCTGCATTAGCTAGATTTGTTGTTCCTGCATGATTTTTAGCATAATACTGCTTCTCCAAGAACATCCTGACCACAATTAAAGTAGCGGCTAGTCTCTTTGCTTCAGTCCACTGGCAGCCATTAGTGACCACAGCTGTGGTAAACTTCTCTCTAGGTCTCATCCTTCAGAAGAAATCATAAGGGTACAGCCAACCATAGGACTTAGCTATAGTGTAACGATGCCACGAATTTTACAGTTAAGATATATTGAAAGTATTGGAGACAGCTTCCTAGTCACTCAGTTTCTGACACTGCAGAATGTCTCTGTATTGTATTAGACGAGAAGGTCATTAGCTGTCTTTGTTCAGAATTTATGTCACTCTGCTTGGTGGTCGACTTGAAAGGCTTTTTTTGTAGGAGTGACCTCCACAGACTTCTGAACTGTCAGTTCCATCCCTTATGATTATCTCTTGTGCTGCTTTGAATATTAATGGCACAAAGCCATCCTTGTCTGCAGTGAGCACAATCCAAGAAGAGCCTACAAAAAATAAGCAAAAAAAGAACATGAGTGTACTGCTCTGGTTACATAAAATGTACAAGCACGTTTTAAAAAGCCAGGCAGCATGTGAGCAGCGCAGCCTATCTTTTTGTGCCCTAAAGCCTTATTACGCTAATGACATTAAGGTCTGAAAATCCATGCTGAACACACCTTCGTGTAAGCAAAGAGAGGCTAAATGAAAGGTCTTGAAAGGTTTGAGGCATTTTGTCCCTTATTTAAATTAAATTGAAAAACAAGGTGCATCCTTACTTGTTCTGATGAACAATAAGTATCTCAATTTTCTGAAAACTCAGCCAGCCTTTCTATGCTGACTTTTATTGTAGTGACATCTACTTCTGCTTATCCTTTTTGCTCATCTGCTCTACCCCAGTGATGAAGAGATCATAAAAACTGAAAACGTTGGCAAAGAAATGATTGTGCTGTATTTGTTCTAGAAGAAAGTAGGGGTTTCCATTTCCTTTACTGTCAAGCCAAGATTGTTAAGTATGCTCTAAGTTACACATAGCAAATGGAAGGAAGTTACACCTTGAAGAAGATTTGCAAAAGATATCTTGATTTACAAAAGACAGTTTACAAAAGCTGATATAATAAAATTTCTTTCATTATTTATCAAATCTTCTCATAAAGAGAATGAACAAAATCTGAATAACGTTTTCAATCTTTTTTTTCTTTTCTGAAGTTAAAAAGAGGCAAGATTAAAACCCAAAGACATCAAAATCATTAAAGTTCACTTTATGTATTGCATAGAAGCAGAAAATAAACCTTTCCTGCCCTTACTTTTTTACTTTCCTTTGCAAGTCAGCTTGAAAATGAAGCTATATGTACCATATATATTTTTTTCTAGTGATCCATCTGTTTCTTTTTGGACTGGATATTGCAGTTCTCATAGAAAATAGTGAATTCTCTATTTGGCTTTGTTTTCAGTTTGACATTTTATGAAAAAAATCTGTGGCAACTGAAAAGCATTGTGGGAGCCCTTATAGGATTTCAGGACAGGCTGAGAAAGTTGGAGCTTTTTCAGCCTGGAGAAGAGAAGGCTGCGTGGAGACCTCAGAGCAGCCTTCCAGTATCTGAAGGGGGCCTATAGGAATGCAGGGGAGGGACTCTTCATTAGGGACTGTAGTGATAGGACAAGGGGTAATGGGTTTAAACTTAAACAGGGGAAG
>WTXV02015729.1:0-26938 GCA_009823435.2 Nymphicus hollandicus
CCCTTGTCCTATCACTACAGTCCCTAATGAAGAGTCCCTCCCCAGCATCCCTATAGGCCCCCTTCAGATACTGGAAGACTGCTATGAGATCTCCACGCAGCCTTCTCTTCTCCAGGCTGAACAGCTCCAGCTTTCTCAGCCTGACTTCACAGGGGAGGTGCTCCAGCCCCCTGATCATCCTCATGGCCGTCCTTTGGACTTGTTCCATGTAATTCTTGTTACTGAGGCAAAATGAATTGTTCCCTCTACATTCATGGTAACCCAGATATCACGGAGCAAATTTTATCCACGGATGGCCTCCCTGAGAACCTTCCCTCAGTACCATGTTTATTTGCCTTGCAACTTCCACAAAAATAAAGAAAAGCCACCATGGGGCTGTTTAAACGTGAGTCTTGGGGAACTGCTTTCTAACCTCAACTGTACAATAGGGAATGTCAGTGCTACATGATGATAAATGTGCAAGGGCTGAGCCTCCCTTGTTTCAACATAAAAGCTGCTTTTTCCCTTGTATTTACCATGTATCATGTAGTCATCAGGGACAAGTGGGCATTGTGGGAAAAACCTCTACAGCTAAACTCTTGAGTATCTTACAACTTAATACAGCAAACGCATCTTTGCTGTGATTTTATTGTCTCAATGAAGTTATTTTGGCTTAGTTGAATGCTACAGTGAATTACCTCCTGAAAAATACCCCCCCTTCTTGACTATTTGACATCCAGAAACTTGAAGAGGTTAGTTGCTGTCTAATGTCATAGTCAATTACCTTTTAAAAGACAATTTTAACACTTGGCACATAGCTAACTGACCATAGCTGTCCATTCCTTGGAGGCAGCCTCCCTAGGTCAGCTCTGAAGCTCAGGGAGGGGAACCGTATGCACTGTATCTGTTAGAAATAAATACATGACTTCTCTGCATAAGAAATAATCTGATTTACCCTCTGGTTTGCTTATGCCAATTTACATAAAGGCAGTAATGGGATGTTTGTCACGCATTCATTGTGGGGAGAAAAGCAGAGGAGTATTTCAGCATAGTCAGCCAGGCTACTTTAGTGAGAGTAAAAAGCTGCCTTTCCCTTAATATTTAAAAGTCCAAGAATGTTCTAAAAGCTGAAAAGGAATGAATTAGCTGGGTATGGTTTAACTGAACAGGAAGAGGACTCAGGAACATGATTCAGGGCAGTAAATGTGAGACTCCCAGATAAAAACAAACCAAAAAAGTGTTATTTTGGAGCAACGTAGATGCCACTATTTCTGGTTTCAACAGAAATGCACAAGGGACTTCACAGCCATGTCTTTATTTTTTCCTTAACGGTACTGGCCTAAATATGTGTTACACGCTGAGCTTGTTTTGCATTTATTGAAAGTTTCTGTGTTTTACAGTGAAAATTTATGTGCAGGAAGTTCTCGTGGGGCTCCTGAGAAAAGCATCCTGTATTAAGCATCTGCCACCAAATTAAAGGAAGGCCTGGGATGATGTTGTGATGTTTTGCTTCTGAGTCTCTAGCCTCCCCTAATTTGGCCCCTTTGCATTAAGCCCTGTTTGGCCTCCTTTGCATTAGTATCTAGGCCCCTTAATATGAAACCAATCTTGTTCTAAAGAGAAAAGAAAACAAAAAAAAAAAAAGAATTTTGAAATTTTGCTTGAAGAGCAACTATTGTTACTTGTGTAAAAAATGCAGAAAAACATAGTACTTTTCTGTCTTAACTTCCAGGAGAATAGTATTAATGCTGTATAATATTTAGATAGGGTAAGAAACATTTACAGTAATTAACATTTCTCCAGTATATAACTGATACAGTGGCTAGCAAAAGGCACTCACAGGACATCATCCCCTGTTCTCCTTTGGATTCTAATAGCGAAACTGGGATTAGATATCCTGAAGTAGATCAAATATACTGAACACAGACTACCCTGACTGAAGATGAACCGAGGTGATTCTGGGATTTCAGAATAAAGGGGGGTACTTGCTGCCTTTTAAGTCCATATATATTGTGTGCTGTACCTGACTGTCAGACAGCAGGAATATAATATCTTTCTTTACAAAAAATAGCTTTTTCCCATACAGAAAAAAGCAAAGGTAGGCTGCTGACACAGAGGGGCTCCCATGCTATCACAAACAGCCGGTATATTTTGCTTTGACTATGTTCCTTTCCACCTTGCCAATTAAGAGTTTTACTAAACCTAGTAAGAAAATCCCTGCGATGAAGCAGATACACACAAAAAGATTAAGAAAAATAATGAACATAACAGTAGAAGTATTTTTTAACGAAGGATTGTATGTAAAGAGTCAAAAAGAAGTAAATTGTGGTACACTGTGGTGAAGGTAGTGCAGTAATGACACCATTTATCAGTGGGAAGGTGAAAGTCCTACCAACTTAAGTTTTCATGATGTCTTTGATTTTGTCAGAAATATCACATGTGCTGTGACCTTTACAGCTTCCCAGGGGAGACTCATATACAGCATTTCCTCCATTGTCCTTTGCATATGGACTTCTCATGAACAAAGATGCAAGCTTGTTCAGTAGTTATACCCCAGTGGAACAGTGGTGCTCCATACATTGTCTGTGAAAAATTCAAGTATTTCCTTCACAAACAAAAGACCATAACCCATCCTGTGCAAGTAGGAACCATGAGACTGCCAGTCCTGGTTTGGGTTGTTTTGTTTGTTTCTTTGTGGTTTTCCTATCTATGGGATCATATAGCACAGATCTGTAACTCCTACAGGGCTCCCTTGAGGTGAATCTCAGAAATGTTGTGGACAAACGTGGTTTTAGATAAGTATGAATCACAGAATCATAGAATGGTTGGAGCTGGAAGGGACCTTAAAGAGCATCTAGTTCCAACCACCCTTGCCATCAGCTGGGACAACTTCCACTAGACCAGGTTGCTCAAAGCCTCATCCAACCTGGCTTTGAACACTTCCAGGGATGGGGCAGCCACAGCTTCTCTGGGCAGCCTGTGCCAGGGCCTCACTACCCTCATAGTGCAGAATTTCTTCTGAATATCTAATCTAAATCACTACACGCCATTGTAAAAAGTCCATCTACAGCTTTCTTGCAGGCCCCCTTTAGGTACTGGAAGTCTGCTTTAACGTCTCCATGGAGCCTTCTCTTTTCCAGGCTGCTCAGCCTTGTTCAAGCCCAACTCTTTCAGCCTGTCTTCATATAGAAGAGGTGTTCCAGCCCTCTGATCATCTTCACAGCCTCCTCTGCACTCACTTGAGCAGGTCCACTTCCCTTTTAAATGCTCAATTGTAGCAATAGGTTTTGGGTAACTGCTGTTGTTGACTTGAAGGCTGGGTTAACTTCAGGGAAAGGTGATGGCAATGTACAATAAATAGGTTGAAATAAAATTTGGGGGTGCAAACTGTCATAAAACCCAGTAGAAATCACATGGATTCTGCAAGGCTATTAAAGACTTGTGCACAATTTCAAACCATTCTCGCCTCCCCAGACATAGTGATTTTGAGTCCTGTGCCCATGCCAGTACAGACCCTACACAGTTCAAAACCAAATCCTGGACTATCTTTCTAACATTTACAAATGTTTACACAGGAACATTTAGAAACAAAAATCCAAGTAGTGTTTTAAACAAGAATAATTAAACCACATCAATCCCTTCCAATTCAGTTTAAAACCACTTACTCTGAATCATAATCACACATTGGGATTTAAGGTAGCATAACTAACTGACTTCAAATTCCACCTTTAGCTGCTTCAGATGAATCTTTTTGTGTGAAAACAAGCCCTGAATCATAACTGATACATGCAAGGCTGCCCTTTGACTCACGTGGCTGTTTGCCTGAAAGCTTGGCTGCAGATGAAAACGTGTTAAAATAAATGAGCTAAAAAGAATACCTGCCTATTATTATTAGAAATTGGTAAAATTTGCCTCCTCATGGTATTACAGATAGATACAAGCTTACCAGCACTGTATTGATGGTGTCCAAAGTCATTCTAATGCTTTGTCATTTATTTTTAAAATAGAATTTGCTTTTTAAAATTATTTTGGCTGTGTAGAATTAATACACTTAAGTAACAGAAAAGAATATTTCCAGAAAGCATGTACTGCTATTTAATTATTCTTTTGTATCTCTAACACATGATCTTTTTACAAGCCAGCTTCATCTCCTATAAGCTTACAGACAAACGGAAGAATTCACTCAAAATAGCAACATTATTCAGTGTTGCATGAGAGACCGTGGTTGAACAGAGTGACCTGCTGTGATCTCTACACTCAGGGGAATGGGAACTCTTAAAAGGATATGTAACCAAAGCCTGAGCTGTTTTTAATTAACAGTTTGTGAAGTCTGGAAACTTTTCAAATACAATATGATTTAATTAATGCTTTGTATGGTAAGGATATACATTTTTATGGAAAAGAATGATAATAAAGCATTCAGATTGAAAAAAATGAGCTAGCTGAACAGAGTTTACATTGCTTTCCTGACAACTTGCATGTATTATTAGTAGACGCACTGGGTTCAGATTCAGTATCTGCAACATTTGAAGACATTGAAGTACATTCAAGTACTTTATGCTTTAAGAAACCAGAAAACTGATTTTAAGAATTGTTCTTCATATCATCCATAATTTTAATATGTTCTAACACACTGTAGAGTTCCTTTTTTATAAGACTCCCACACAGTCACACAGGAAAATGATTCAGTCATGCATAGCAAAAAAATCAGTCTACACTTTTTGGTGCCATACAGAATTACACCAGGCCTCAGTAGAACTGTGTCTTAGGCAGTATTTCTGAGGAAGCTTCATGATATCATTAAAACAATAGTGAAATTATAGAACTATTTCAAATGTCAATGTGTTTTCTTCCATCTGGTAAATCATTAAATCAAATGTGAAATAGTTGCACAAGAAAAAGATGTAATCTCGCTATTGATGTCAAAAGATAGTTCCCTGTTGTTCTCAGCGTCTCTGCCTTATACTAATAAAAGAGCAAAAGGTACAAATTGTATAACAACTGGTTATTGAGATTAAACGCAAAGAGTCATCATTAAAATCACACTTTTTAAAAAACAGGTTAAAAATAAATATGCATATTCTTATGATCAGGGACAAATTTTAGTAAATAAGAAGAAATATCTGTCAAGTTATTTGAATCAGATATGAAATGCTCCAGTTCTTTGTTATTGTTCAGATGTGAAGTGACACTGTATGTGATGATAATGCATAAAAATGCACTTATACTTTCCTTCTAAGTGGACCAAGAGAATGTCATCTGTAGCACATTAGTTGGTGTGACCTGAGGTCCAAGAGCAGGTTTGTTATTTTCACCCAAGCCAAGAATTACAAGGCCTGAGCTGAGCTCTTTTAAACAGTTTGCCTTGTGTTTAGTAAACTTCTAATCATATCCTTGGATCAGAACATTATGAAAATAGTCACCACCTGTCTTCTCAAAAGAAGAAATGGATTATATGGCATGAGTTTGGATGTACACTGTTATTCAGTGGATCTCTGCAGTTTATGAAAGCTCAGGATGGCAATTTCTAAGGTCCTTCCCAGGGTTCAGATGGTTAAGATTTATTTGTAATAGAGTAACTTCAAGGGATACCAACTAAAACATCTTTTTTCTGTTTGTTTTTGTTTTGTCTTTCACTTTCCAAAGTATAAGATTCTATCGTGGAAACTGGAGAGAAGCAGTTTCGCTGCATTATCCACTTGGCAGTACTTGATCTTTACTTTGTTTCAGCTGTTTTCTTTCTTTATACTTAAATGTTTCCTCTGATAATTTTTTTTTTTTACTGTTTTCTTTTTTTCCACAGCAACAAAGACAGCAATGGCATTTATAAACAGAGCAAGATCTGATTGCCACAAAACTCCATAAAGGTTATAAATTGCTAAACAGAATTGCAAACGCCTTAAAAAAAAACCCTCCTGAAGATCCTAGTGTAGCATCTTGTAAGTGCTAATAGGAAGTGTTGAGTTCTGTGGAAGTTTATTGAGCATAATGACTGCTGCAAAGGTTACCTCATGGGTAAATGGATAGGCAGACATGTTTAAAAGGAGTTTTTCAGGGTAAAAATAAAGAAAAAAATTCCATGAAGATATAGAGAAAAATACTTCAACAAATATGATTTCAAAATGTTAAACTTCATGTGTGAATTACAAAATCACATAATGTAATCTTCATTGTTTTATGAGTAGTGAGAAGGATGCAACACGTTTACTGGTCAGAAAATTTACTTTTCCCAGAGCACCTGCAGATGCAGTTTCTGGTTACTTCACTTTAAGGCCCTCTGTGCATTTTGTGCTCTTTTCTTCTTTGGCCTGGGAAGAGAATGCTCTGCTCACCTGCAAATTTTCCTGAATAAAAGATGCCTCATTTACATTTAATGGCATCATGACACCAAAATCAGATTTAATCTCTGTTCTGTCATGAGTTTTATGTTCACACTTGATAAATGTTGTAATGCTAATAGCAGACACATATTTTGGTTACTGTTCCTAAAATGTCTTCGCTGTGCATGAAATTTCAGTGACCTGTCTTTAAAGTAGGCTTTTCATTAGAAAAAAATAAATTACTTGTATATAAAATTATACAATACATAATTTCAATTGTAAGCACTGCCAAACCACAGAGAAGAGAAGCAGGTTTTGTTCCAGGCAAAAGTCAGAGTCACTGTTACTGTTAAACAAGTCTCTAAGCAATCACTGAAATCAGTTGATAACTGTATGAGGAGTTTAAATTTATAGATGACAGAAATTCAAAATGTACCCTTGCCAGGAATAGAAGAATATGTTTAGCTTCAATACATAATCATGTTTGCATTCATATGAACGAGACTTTCCTTGTTTTCATCAGCAGAAGTGGAAACAGACAAGATACTTTGATTTTTTTCACTGAAAATGTATAAATAAGAAATGGTAAAATTAGGAGGTGAATCCAGTAAAAAAACCCTAAAGTAACCAAGAAAAAAATAAAATTAAGCACCTGTTTAAAATAGATTCCTGGGAGGAAAAGTCAACTGAAAAGTCCTTTTTTTCCCAGTGACCCCCAACAGGACTTTTGTCATTATCCTTGTTAGACATAACTTACTGTAAGGGAAATTGCCCAGAAGATATCTATTACTTCTCTGATGACTATAAAAACACTTGTATTTCTGAAAGCACCCTACTTAAAGTCAATAATAAAATTATTATTTTGTGAACTCTTATTTGTTATCAGCTGAACGAACGAGCTGAAGAAAATAATGTTCTTCGATCAAAGTATTTTCTCTTTTCTCTATTTCATATTTTAATAAGTATGAGAAAACTTCTCTGTGGCATATAGCTAACTACAATCTTAAAGTCCAGAATAGTCACTGATTAGTCACACAGATATAGAATAGAAGCAAACAGGAAAAGCAAAAATGTGTCAAAAAGAAAGCAGTGGGAAAAACACATGGCAATAAATATTATTTCATTAAATCTGTCTGTTTCTTCAGGAAATGCTTTTACTTTGGGTACCAAGGAAGACTGGATGAGGCAAAGTCTTTTGGAACAGTGTGGGCTTTTAACATAACTACTGGGATATTATAACTATAATTAATAGTCCAATTTGAAGAGCTACAGAGACTTCTGATTTTTTTCTAATTATTATCACAACATTTACTGGTTGTTTACATTTTTTTTCAGGCATATATTTATGCATTTTAAAGATGTAAACTCACAGCCTGTACTTCTTTGGACATTCAATTGTCCTTTTTGCAGTATTTATCTACAGGGCAAGGGATAAAGCCAGTGAGGCACTGGAGATAAAAGAGATCTGACAAGTTCATTCTGCAGGATTCAATCAGAAAAAAACAATTGCATCTTGTGTATCTTTATTCATTTAATCCCTGTAAAATTAACTTCCATATTCAGTGGAGTATATTTTTTATGTTTTCTGTAGGACCCTCTGGGAGAATCTATCCATCATTCAAACCCACGTACAACACAACCTGAATAAACATAAGTTGAATTCACCAGAAGCTTTGCCAGCAATACAATAAAATATAATGACACTTGTATAGATACAGTTGCCACGTCCTATGTGGTTTGCCCTTATAATCTACCTTCTGGGGAAAGTAATATGTGATAAACTTGTTGCAGGTGGAAATAAATTAGTAAATGCAGAACTGATTCAGAGCAGCCATGTCCGCCCATCTCTAGCACAGATGTTCTGCAAAAGATTTAGAGACTGTTTTGCAGGCACTCAGCCTCTGAGGTGAATTAGTTGCATGCTTACATGGAAAAATGAAAACAGTCCTTTTTTGCATGTGCTGTCTTCATTTTCTTTTTTTTCCTTCTCCACACTCCTCCCACACAGAGCCTCCCCCATGCACAGCATGCCCATGTGCATAGACTGAAAGTAGCTAATCTGCAGCACAATATTGCTTGTGATGCATTATAATTTTCCTTTAAAGCATCTTGTACTTTTACTGGGACTTCTAATAATTTCAGTAAAGGTACTCTCTAGGTCACCAGAACATGCTTATTAATCTTTCTAAGAACAGCTACTAGTTTGGAGAGGCGTAATTTTTGTGTTCTGAAGGGCTGGTTTGGTCCATCAGGCTATACTTATCCTATCATACTTAGGATTTTGGGCACAGATAAGGATCACTGGTCTATTATCATACTTAACTCCCACCGCTTAACTTCTTTGCTTAAGGAGGACCTCTGTTAGTATGAATTTTGAGAATTGGAAGCTGTTTTAGAGCTGGTGCAACATAGCCTTGTCAATCTTACAAGTGTTTACTACAGAATTCTTTTCCTTGGCACTGGCTTTTCATCTCAGAAATCTCATTTAAAATCCAAACAGACTGAGAAAGGTCTGTCTGGGATCTCCTATGACAGCTGAAAAAGGTTATATGTAATGTACTCAGGTGCAGCAAAGATGTCCTTCTCTAAATTCAGATGATTAATCTTTTCCAGATTGGCAGTAATTCAATATTGAGTACATAGAAGGTAAAGCTTTGATATTGTTGTGGCCTCAGCACTTCAGGATAATATATTACTGTTTAAGGAACATTGAAGACAAATATTTCAGCCCTTGCAGTGTGATTTCTCTCAGTTGTCATATCTTTATTCTAAAAATGTAATGGTGACAGATAATGCTTATAACTTGATAGCAAATTTGCTTCACAATGCCAATGGCATTTTTATTAATGTCAGGCAGCAATCTTGATGATCAAATGAATAAAGGCTACATTTAAAACCTAATACTTATCCAGGGCAACCTGGCAGTGACAACAGCCACTGAGAATTCGGAGATCCTGTGAGTAGCTTTTGCATCTGTTCTCAGAAGATGCTCTATTGTAGAGCAGTAAGAGACTAAAGGAAGCTCATAAGGAGGCGAATCCTGCTTTACTGTGTGATGTAATCATAAATTAAAGACCAGATCTGTGGAGGTATACAGGTGCTTTGAGTGCCGTCTACCTTCATTTCAGCACTTAAACCTTCACTGAGATGGGAGTTTCAGGTAATTTCATGTCTGTGTACTAACTTCCCTAAATACAGGATCAAAGTCTGATGTTACCAATGTCTTCATTACACTTGTTTTCAAAAGGTCACAATAATCATTGAGCTATGTATCTTTAATGACAGAGCATCAAAACAAATAGCCAACACAAACCAAACTGAAAGTAATTGCATTACTTCCTGGTCTGTTGATGTAAAACTCCCACAGCTCACAATGAATATCCAAAGCCAACAACCTGTACCTGTAAGTTTTGCTCCTGTAAGACATCCCAGTGTGAGCACATACAGCAGCCCCACACATTGCTGCTTGAGTTGTAATTGTTAATACTGCACTGAGAACCACAGCTCTAGAATAACTCAAATAAATAACTCATGACACTTGAGAGTCACAAAAAAAACCCCAGCATACTTGCTCTGGGGACACAGAAACCTTTTCTAGATCTGGGTTTACATGTTCTCTGCTTCCCAGAGCACCAGCACAGCTTTATATGGATGTAAATTGTCATACCTGTAGATGCAGAACAGTCTCTTTATTTTCTCTTTTGCAGCTTACATGCTATTCCCTTCCACAACAGAGCTAGCTAACCCATGCCAAAACGGGGGGGAAGACAACTCTGGTTCACAGTTGAGCCAACTGCCACAGAAAGGATTTTGTTTGTACTTCGGTTTTCAGTAGCATGACATGCTGTGGTAGTCCATAAGGACTGGTATTTATTGAGCTGTGTACCAGTAAATGTCACCTCTGCTTGATAGGCATCATGAGTAACGAATGTCCCCAACACATTACACTTCACTGTGTGCACTCCTGGATGCTTTGATGGGGAAGGGAGCCTGACTCCTGATTTCACATCAGCTATAGGAATGCCCAGGATTCACTCTTTCATTTGGGTGAACACATAGACTATCTAAACTGTTTTTTAAAATGGCAAGTGACAGAGAATATATGCCAGTCTTTGGATAACTGCCATTGCTAATAACAACAAAGGGGGTTTTTTAGTCCTGTTCCAGCTTTAATGCTGGATATCCAAATCTGTTACCTTCTACTTGATATTTGCCTATAGCACACTGACAGCATGTGCAGATGTGAACTGGTACTTGCAAGAAAGAAATTTCTACCTGTTTTCTTTAGTGCTTTCTTACTCCGCTGTATCTGAAAATGTTGTTATATAGCCATTCACTTTTATTTCAGCAATCATATCCGCAATCAGGTTTAAGGCACCAACATCTTTTTCTATGTTATAATGGTCTGTAAAGGGAGCCCAATTCTAACCAAACCTTTGATTTCACAATTATTATGGTGGTGACTACCCATGGTGTGTCCTCACAGTCAGAAAGCTGAGGGAGCAGCATCAAGTATAGCTACATTTCTGAGGTATAGCTGACAGACATATGCATATAAAAAGTAGTTGACTATGGTTTGCAGCCTCTGTGGAGTCGTGAAAGCAGTGGGAGCTGAGACCCTTTGCCTCGCAGGGTAAAGATTACATTTTCATGTGCTGTAGAAGTGGGAACCAAATTGCTCTCATGCCCTGAGCACCAAAATGTCTCACCCTATGTGATATAGTATACCGATGCTAAAGTTGCACATAATTTAATTCAGAAGACAGCTACAGTTCACAGCTGAATAGACCTGCAAAGAATGATATTATTGTGCACAGAGGAAACTGTATGATATGAATATGATCTGACACAACTGACAAAACCTGACAGAATGTATCAAGTTAATCATGTAGAGAGCAAATATGGGCAGTTTTTAGAAAACAGGTTTTTGTCATTTAGTTTTTTCCAAAATACCGCATAAAAGATTAATTTTTTGACCTTTTGCCCACTTCACTGAAAGTGATGGAAAAATCTTTGATTTCATGGGCTATTGGATCAGGCCCAGAGACTGCAGTAGTGTAGCAATTTAGTCTAAAGGGTGCTGCCAAAGCCATGTGGAGGCAGAGTTAGGGTAGCTGGAGATTCAGAGGGAGAATTATGAATGTGAAGCTTGAAAAGGCCCTTCTCCCACTGTGCATACCTCTGTTTAGCAAGATCAATCACTCACTTCCACATCAACCAAATTTATCCAAGATTAGGAAGATAGTAATAATAAATAATTAGCATTTACATCATACTTTTCATCTTCAAAGTATCTTACAAATATTCACTAATTAATCCTCACAGCAGCCTTGTGAGTTTGGGATTTTCATACCAGTTTTACAGCATTCATTAATGACTTAAAAAATCTACAAAGTAAAAAAAAAAGCAGCAAACCACCCCGTCCCTGACAATATGAGTGCTTACTGTAGACCAGTACATGAGAAAGTGTGCTGTGTCTTGGGAACGCTTCTGTCCCAGTAATTCTTGCAGTCTCTAAAAAGTAAATACATATGTACCATAACCTCATGAATGAAACATGAGGCAAAATAAACCCTATTATTTTCAGGTTTGTAATTGTAAAAAATATTCAATACATGAATTTTGAAGCAATTACACAATGATTTAATCTTTTACCAGTTACTCGGAGAATCAATTATACTTTCCTGTTATAGATTCCTGAAATATCAAGAGAATCTTTTAAAGTATCTATTAACTATCTATTTGTCAGATGAGTGCTGGGAGCAGAAACGCAGTGGTCCTAAGAGACTCTAAAGAAGCTGTGTTTCTCAAAGCAGCTAAAAGGACACATGAAATATTGCTTGTAATGTCTTTTATATCCAGTTTTACATTCATTCTGTTCAAAAAGAAGCTGCTAATAGGAAGAGGAGGAAATGTTAATGAATTCTACCCCTACCTCGTAATGCAGATTACTTAAAAACACATGGTATCTTCAAATCTTTCTGGTTAGCATGCAACATAGAAAAGGAGTTACAATGAAGCATAAAGAATTGCAGAGAACTACAACTACTCATGACTCCCTGCTCCCTATTGTGTGTGTAAATTGGAATAGATCCACTGAAGGAGATGGGTTTCAGCTGATTCATGCCAGGCAAACATGCGCTGTGCCTTTGTGGTGCATAGACCCTCTTTGTCTCAGTCTCCCAAATAGGCAACTCTGCACTTTTCCAAATGAGCAAGAAGAGTCTGAGAAATTATTCAGTGGAGATCCAGTTTTGCTCTGTGGTTGTTTCTCAGATTTTCACTTTACTCATGGATGGAATAGGAAATTTAAACAAGTAGCTTCTTGCTTGTTTCAGAAGAAAGAGGACTTTCTTGTGTTTCTTCAGGATTCATACAAAACAAGTTACAGTTATCTTAAGATGGAAATAGTTTTGTTTAGGAGGTTAAAAAGCTTCTTTTCCTGCACTGAAGACTAAAAAGAAATAAGCTCATTCCTGGGAAACACAGTGAAATAGTGTATATAAATACACTTCGGCAGAAGCTGTTCATGCACTATTCAAGCAAATAGTTTTCATATTACAAATTGCTATAAAGTAAGGCTGCAAAAATAAAGTTATTAACTGAATAGCTGTATCAGTTCAGATTGTATTGGAGACACATTGTCTGGGACAATGTTGGTAGAAGAGTTAGTTTCTGAATTGAATGTTAACCATCTCCAGAAATATCTAATCCCATTTTTCATCTCTCCTTTCCCAGAAATCATAAACCTTCATAAATCTGCAGAGTTCTGCAAGTGACCCTTTCTCCCTGCTTAGGTTCAAACCTTCAGATCTCTGCTTCCTTTGTCCTCTGGTCTTACCCTTGGATCTTGCTGTTCCTGCATTCTTCCTTCTTAAACTTATGCCAAGAGTTACAAAATAAGTTTTTGCAAGCCATACTTTTTATATGGATTTGTTATTAGATTCAGTTTCATTCAGATCACTACATGCCTGCTGCCAGTTCTTACCCATTTCCTTCCAATAAAAAAGAAAATGCCCTTTTTCTGGCTCATTTGTGGTGTTGGGGTGTTTTTTAGGGGGGACACATTGACAACCACGTGTCACAAACAGGAGTTCACCATGATAACAATTTCACAGGGTGCTTTGTTCTGCACAGGAGACATTCTGCATTATATTGTGTTGCATATTGCCAGAAGCTGATTAGAAATCACTGGAGTGCAATCTGAATGGCCAATTAAACCCCTGTATCCTGTGCCAATCTGATCAGGATGAGAAATAAGAGAACATAAGGGACATAGATCCTCTAAACCAGAGCTTTCTTAGCAGCTCAGCTTGTATTCAACATCACCACTCTCCGTCTGTGGTAAAATGTGATATTTGTCCACCTGACAACACATACACTTAGTACACATTACAGTACATCCATCCATGTACAATATGTACACTTAGATATCATAGTACATGTAATACATGCATACCTAGTGGTGTAATTTTTCAATGCCATACAAAGAGACTTACACACTCTGCACACATGAATTATAAAGATTTAAGGGGATAATTGGACAGCAGAAAATTGCTAACCCAAATAGGTAGAAAGTGTCAGGAAATTTCACTGGATTTTTTTGAACATCTTTCTTGGTGTGTTCTACTGTCTACTTCAGTATATGTATTTTTATATGTGAAAACAAGGGGATACTTCACTGATGGAAAGGGGCCAGAGATGGAGTTGTCCAAAGCAGTTTGAAAAACTTGAGTGAATTTCACAGGAAACTCTAGAAAACCACCCTGACATCAAATGCTAGGACAGTTGCATATTAACAGAATGCATAGATTTTTCAAGCCTTCATCTCAAACAACATTTACTATCATATGTAAATGCAGGAACAAAGCAAAACAGTTCACATTTTGCCACTGGGAGAATCTACCGTTAAGCTCCGTATGCTTTTAAAAGATGCAAACCTTGGAACTGTGTAAGCATGAGGGATGTGTGTCTTGAAGTGCTGGCCGATTTTATGTTTGTGCCATGACGATCAAAAACATGTAGTTATGAGATGTCTCCTTGGTTGTTTCTCATAGAAACAAAGAACTATCACTACAGGTTATGGAATGTGAGTGGGGATGAGAAACCACTGAATCCATTGCTTTAACTTTCTTTGGGACTTGAACGGCCAAGAAGGATGGTCAAGAGCTGTAACTGTAAAAAAGGCTGCTCTCTGTAAAACAAGGAGCCTCCTGCTTCCAAACATAGCTGTACTGTGAGTGTAGACTCGTGTTAAGACCAAGAAGCTGACAAAAACTTCTATAATGACAAGCTACTTGGCAGAGCTCCTGTTTCGTGTGTGCATTCCTACATACACACTCTGCATTAGCACAAAGACTTGTCTGTGTATCTCACTTCTGTATTCAGTGGTGTCCATTGGTAGGTTAGTATCTTCCCATATGAGCTGAGTATCTTTTGCACCAAACCTTTTTCTCCATAAGAACTCCTTTCCAGTCTCCTGTGTAGTTGAAAGGACTCACCAAACAGTAAAACCCTAGTCTTTATCTTTTCTTTCTTAGGCATCGTGTCCTGGGCAACATGCCTGTCCTTGGGGTTGTGAAGTATCTGACAGCAGGAGGGCAAAAACAGAACATCTGCTTTTGGGCCTAACTCCAGTCTCCATGGCAACTCTGCCAAACTGACTTCTCCTTCACTCATGAAGTATTATTCTGAGAGGCCTGACTGATTAAGTAGATAAATTACTTTGTATTTTCTTTCCCAAGGCATTTAAATTTTATTTGTAATGAAACTATTGTAAGACTGGATTTTTGGAATGAAAGGTGCCAGCAGGTACTTGTCTTCAATGTCTCCGTTTCCTTCTCTTATTATTAGTGGTAAGGACACTTGACATACCAAATAATAAGTACAGTCATGCCCTTCTGGACTCTCATGGTCACAGACAAATCTGTATTTACTCTTGTAAGGATACAAGATTTAGCAGTCTTGGAAATGTTGTCCCATCTGCCTTGGTGCAAAGGTCCAAGCAGAGTTCTCTGGGACATACTATCCTGCAGCTCCAGGTGTGCTCGAGAGCAAAGCCAGGCCAGGACTTACGCAGCAGTAATTTTAGACTTGGTTTTAAAGTCTTGTGAAGTATCCCCATCCTTTTGCAACTCATGATCAGAAAGCTCATTTATGAAAGCTCATTTCCAAAAGTTCTCCCAGACAGCATAGCACTGCAATTGTACCTACAATCATAATTCTCAAAGCTGATGAGGGTTTCAATTCTGAGTCCTTCCCACATCAGAACTACATGAAAACAATTTTTTCTTTTTTTTCATTCAAAACAATAAAATCATTCAAATTTCACTGAAGAATTGTTGCATAAATCCTCAAACACTAGGGAGAAATTAACACCTTTTTGGTGAACTTATCTTGAGTATGAGGTTTCAAAATCTGGAAAGTGCATGTGGTTTGGTGACTAATCATCATAATTTTACAAGTTCAGTCATTTTCTCCCCAACCTAGAGATTTTTTTTTTCCCCCAGAAATCCCTGTTGAACTTTTTCCAGTAAAGCAATTTGGAGTGTTTTTATTCAGCAACAGAACTCATTTTGTACAATACTTAGGTAATGGAGCAAAAGATGTATAAGGTAAAAACATGTGCTGAACATATGTACCCCTCTGATGCATGCCAAACTTAATTAAAACTCAGACCCTAATTTGCTGTGGGATCTAGGCAGTGTACTGGTTTGTCCAGATGTTTATAAATGAGAAAAATATATTCTCTATTGTAACTCTGCATTTTGCAGACTCTGGGAAACTATTGTCAGTTCCTTAAATACCAACATTCACATCGTTGAGGATATAGCTTAAAAATCGCAAATACAATTGAGGCCCTCTGAGGATTGTTCATTTTACATTACAGACTCAATGTAAAATGATGAATAGAAGTCTCAATAAACTCCTCTGAGAATATGGGTTTTTTGGCTATTCAACAGGAGCTTGTCAGCCTTTCTTCTGAAGTACAATGCAAGCAATATTTTCAGATTGTCCGGTATTACATTTGTATACGGCATGATAAATAGAGAAAAACCACTTTCTTCTAATATTTAAATTTGTATATGATTTATTGATAAAGGGTATCTGTTGCCTGCAATTATTTCAACATACCGGTTTACTGACTGCAACCTTTATTTTTGCACTGCAACAGAGGTGATAACTAGAGGACTTTGTAATCCAGTATACGGATGGATATGCAGGTTTGAAATTCTAGTAATAGCTTTTCATACCATAAAACAATCACATCCCAATAAAAAAAAAAAAAAACAAAAAAAACCAAAAAACCCACAGGCCACACTCTCCAAAGAAAACAAAAAAAACCACCCCAAAAAACCAAACCCAACCAAACCAAAACAGAGAATCAAAACAAAACCCAAACATTTTGAAATACCTTTTCAGTGGCCTACTTAAGAAGGGAAGTTAAGTGCAAAAATTACTCTGGGAATTATTTACGTAACAAGTCAATCATGTTATATTTTGTTTTCAGAGAACTTCTTTAAAAATAAGAGTGGTTTATTCTGCTTGAATTAACTTCCCCTACGTAATTATTTACTTTTAAGATTGTTAGATTTTGAAAAAATATGAACAAAGATGTAGCTTACAACGAGTAGTGTTCACTGAGCACAGTGGAAGATGGAAAAACCCTGGCCACTGTGTAAATCACTGACAAAACTGAATGCAGTTTTGCATCTTTTGGGCATCCCCACTCCAACAGGAGAGTGAGTACCCCTAAATGATGTTTAACTGGCATGTAAACAAAGTTATGTACTTCCTAATGCAATAAACTCAAAAGATTTACCAAATTAAATTCTTTCCTTTATTATGTAACATATTTTAATGCCCTCTGTTACAAAAATAGTTGCTACTTAAGAATGTTTAAACTAGCCAATTCTTTCCTCCCTTTTGTTCAATATTTATACTCTTTATACTGTGACTAATACATGATTATGCAGATGAAGTTGAAAAAAAAAATCTGAGGCCTAACCAGTGGCTCAGAATTAAAGTAATTGATCTCATTATCAGCAGGGATTTCCTAATTTAAGACCAAGGTCTTGGAATGATTAGAGACAGCTGACGCTGAGATCTCTGCTCCTCACATACTGGTTCCATAATTCCCTTGGACTTTCCACAGCTCTGGATCCAGCCCTCTGACTTTTATTTAGGTTGTGAGCTCTTCGAAAATGTCACTATTGTCATGCTCATCGTTTAGTACTTAGCCAAAGACTAAAGACTACTCCTTCTTGGCTATCATCTAAGCAGTAAAATAAAATATAGAATTTGTCTTGTATTTCTGGGAAAAAGACTTCTTGCTGGAAGGGAACTTGTCTGTGTCCCCTTTTGACTGTAAGAAACACCACAGAAAGATTCTGTATCAAGTCACAGATTCTTTATCATTGCAGAAATATAATGAGAACCTGCCAGATCGTAGCTTGCTAAGAATACTGAAAGTAAGAAGCAGCGTTGACTCATACAACACAGACAAGAATAAAATTGCTGAAAGTTCTCAGGGTATTTATAAACCTGAGAATTTCTCAATACCTCTGAATACAATCTTCTACATATGTTGTTATGGAGCCTTACATGTAAAGGGACTGAATCACTAATTGTTTTTCTTTACACAGTTTCTATTAACAACCACATTTTTAATATTTTTCCTGTTATTTTAGCCATTACTTAGCTCTTTACAACAGTGGAATTCTATGGTCTATTGTGCCATTTCCTGGTAGACCATAAATCCCATGACCACAAGCATTTCTTATCTTGTCTTCAGGACTGACTGACAATTGCTTTTGCTGATATGCTACATACATAGAAGAGCTCAGTGGAAGCTCAACTGAAAAGAGCAATGACAGAAGATACTGAAGTTCCTGTAATAACTTTTCCTAACCAGTTGTCTGTGCAGTAATGAGCAAATGATGAAAACAAAAAAAAAATCAGGAAAAATTCTCCCAAGGCCACCTGATCCTCTTACATTACATTTATGAATTTGTGCCAAAGGAACATCACTGCTGATATTTCATTTTCTGTTAATCAGTGATTTTTATTTCACATACACATGAGCCACGGAAAAGTAAGCCTGTCTTTGCATATTTATAACAGCTGAAGGAGTCACTTTATAACATGCAATGGTCATACTGTAACATCTGCATTGAAATCAATGGGACTATCCACTGTCACCAGATAGCACCTTGGAATTTCTCCTTGAATGAGAGCAGGATCTTGCTTTCTGTGTGTCTCAGTGTTTCCATGTGATGCTAAGAGATAACTGTTTGCAAATTAAGAATTGTTTCTTGAGACATTACAAAATAATAAATATAAATGGAAAAAATAGTTATACACTCAGGAAAGCAAGATTCTAAAGATAAGTTTGAAACAGCTCTGATCTGGTTTGTTATTAATATTACTTTGATGTTTTCATGCTATACTTATAAAAAGCTAATGAAAAGACTTGGGCAATACTGAAGTATTCAAGTGTACAATATCTAGATCAAGGTAGAGGGTTTGAATCAGTTCATCATGGAAAGAACAGATGCCAAAATGAAGACTTACATTACAGTGCAAGTATTGAGTGAATGTACTTGTACATGGATAACAATCTAAAGATCTTAAATACTGAAATGTCAACAGAAAGTATTACATTCTGTGAAAGGAACACAGTTAGTTGCTAGCTTGCTTCCACCCAGAATTGTTGCTATTCGTAGCAAACCATGTTATTTATTAAACAGCCTGTTTTCCCCCCATTTTGATTCCCCAAGGGGGAAGATAATAATCCATTATTTAAATATTGTATTCCCTTGTGTTAACAGATATTTAATATTTGTACTCAAAAGAATAATTTGTGTGAAAGAACAAGACTCGTCTCTTCAAAAGGGTCAGTATTCTGTCAAATGGTGTAGTTGCTGTCAAATCACGATATCACCCATCTGTCTCACCAAATTAACTAGTAAATAATACATCTCTAGTCATCAAAATTGTAACTTGTGAAAAATAAATCTTGTTTATCTATCTCAGTGAGACGTTGACCTTTCGGTACTGTAACAGTTTTGACTTGTGTTCAGCCAATTACATTCTAATTTTTGCTCTTGTATATTTGTCATTGTAAATACATTGCACAGGTATATAATCTACAGGAACAAGAGAAAGGCAGTACACCCAGGCAGAAACAATTCAGAAGCTGCAAACTGTGGTTCATGTTTTCAGCTGGCTAGTAGAAAAGCTGCCAGCACATACTTCCCTGTGAGTGCACAACCCCAGGAAATGAAGCTCTATTACACCATTTGAGGGGGCAGCACAGCAGGGCCCGAGGATAGAAATACACAGCCAAGAGAGTGTATTTTGGGCAAAGTTACAGTCATGCCTTCTACCATTACCATAGTGAGAAAACAGCTTGGGGAAAATCTTTGGCTGAAGCAGCAGAAGGACAGATAAGTCGCCTGGGGAAAGCAAGAATGGATGGAGTAAAATATAATCCCAGAAATAACGGAGAGTTGAAATTTAGTTAGCACTCATTTAACCTGTTAATAATCCATCATTTGAGATTTCAAATCATGATGCATCAGGGTTCTGAATTTTTTCTCCCAAATTAAACTCTTTTTTTCCTACAAGACCTAAATAGGTTAAATTGTTTCATCGTCTGTGTTATTTAACAGTGTTAGAAACTGAATACTGCTTTCACAGCTGCCTCATGAGAAAGTCAAATGCTATATATATATGTACATATATATTTATATATTAAAAAAATCTCAAACTTTTATGCAGGTCCTTACCAAGCAGTTTCTGTAAAGGAATGTTAATGAAGCTCTGACCTATACTTAGCATTGTAAACCAATTTCCTCATGTCTTTTAGGGCTGCAAAGAACCACCTGTCTGACTGTGGCAGCAAGCCAGAAAACAACTGTGTGATTTACACCCACTAGTTTCCTATAAGCTGTGGGAGTGTAACCTTAACCACCATCTTCTTGCACAAAAGATCCTGAGAACCTCTCTTTTTTTCCCCCTCCAGAAAAGCACACTGAATGAAACGTTTAATATATTTCCTGTCTTCATATTCTCAGAGCCTGGCTGGGATAGTATCTCTTTAGGAAAGCAGCTACTATTTTTTATACAACTTGAGAAATGCTAACTGAGTCAAGAATTTCTGTGCTATGGCAAGAGCCTAACTGTGTAGAGTCAGCTCTATAAAGGTAGTTCGACACATAAATGTCTGCAGTATTAGAGAAATTAGACATCTGAAGGGTTTTCAAATTTGGCTCTTATGCTACAGTCAGTCTTACTGCAGAACCCCATTCCAGCACTGAAAACGTGAACCGCTACCCGACGCTTTTTAAGCATCCATCTCTACTAAAGGATTTGTTTGTGACATGTTATTGGCATTAGGTGATAATTCATTTTATAGACATTAATGGAAGAATGTATGAAGCACTGTAGTATTTAGTAATTTTAAACCCCTGTAAATGGTTTCTTTGTGAGAAGAAATATAGTAACACTAAAATATCAAAAACGAGATATCATACAGTAAAATATTTTCACTACTGGAATATCAGTCAAGACAAATACTTAATTATCGCTTCTCAAAATCCCAAACCTTTATAAAAGGGTAGGTCAGAGCAATGCACAGGGCAGCTTGGATGTTAGGGATAGAGTTTCCTTTCAGACTGTTCAGTGGCTGGATGTGCACAGAGCATCCCTCACAGCTAATGCCAGAGTCCTCTTGTTATTCCCTGCACAGCTTCTAGGGGGAAATCTTCTCCATGGATACAGAAGAGATCAATATTTTGTGTTCTGATTTGCAAGATAAAAGCTCACTCATGAGTCTCTAAAATAATTTCCTCTCGAAAGACTCCAGCTGACAGATTAACCCATTTATATGGAGTTCTGTGTAGCTCTCTGAAGACCAGCAACCTGTTTTTTAGTGTACTACTTCTCTGTGCAGCTCACTCTTTCAAAGAGATACACAAGCTGGATAGAATGTGTATATGTCACAGGAGCACAGCAAAGCCTTCTACCCACTGTCTGCAACCCTATCTCCTGCTCTTCTGTGGTTAGAAAAACACAGTGAGAACAAATAGCTGTCTTCAAATTAGGAAGAGTGAAAGAACTGCCTGGGAACAGGCTGGGAACAATATCATTCTGCCCTTTTTGTCTAGTAAAAGGAGCTGCTTTTTAACATCAGGAGATCCTGGAAATGTGTTAAAATTTGCTTCCCATATGCACCATATAATTTTGCAAACATTCTCATACTCCCCTTCACGAATTACATGAGGACAATTTCTCACTTAAAAAGTCATTGGACACCTTCTCATCTGTGGTCTGAAAAATACTGGAAAAAATAAAGTGCTTCAGAAGTAGTTTTTATCATATTCAAAGTTATATAGACCCTATTCATTGCAAGCAGATTCAGTATGCAGGATGATTTAAACCACCCCCAGTTGTCCACAACATTTCTCAACTATGGCATTTTATCTGCTTTTATCTCCTCTGATTTTCCACTCAGAATATTTCCTTAGCTCATTTTCGTCCCAGTACCATGTGTCTTCAGTAATTGTTCAGAGTCAGATTGTGTTTCATTCAGCGCCTGTGCCCTAACCCAGCAGCACAAGCTCCCATCTTAACGTAACAACTGGTTCCAGCTGGCTCACGCTGAGGACCCTTGGAGGTACACACTGCCTACAGGAGCTGGCTGGATGTGAACACGCTGCAGCCCGTCGTGGTACGCTGCAGCTGTTGGTTCTCAGAGCATGGATCAGGGAGGCCCACTGATCCCCATCCTCAAGAGGGAAAAATATTCCCGGCATTAGCTGTGGAGAGCACAGAACTGCTGCACTGCTTTTACCTGGCAATTGATAACCCAGAAGCTCATAGCTCATACTCGTATAAAATAAGCTAGCTGCTACTACAGAGAAAGAAAGAGAAAGCTGCATCTTTTTCTGTTAGGTTACTGTAATGAGTTGACTAGCTAATTAAATAAACTAAGGTGATATTTCAATTCAGTAAAGTTTTAAAAGGCTATATATACTTAACCTATTTTACCTTCTTTTCTCTCACATCCCTGATTCCTGTGAAGGTCACTGAGTAAATAATATCTTACAACTAGACATGATAATCTAACTTTTTCCCCTTCTCATTGCCATGTGTAGCAATAGAAAGTTGTTTCATCCAGCCGAAGATGGCTTTGTTTCTTTTTATTTCCTAAGAGTGCATTATTCTTCCTTTTTTAGCTCTTTTCCTACCAAGTATAAGGATCTCATACGAGAAGATCAGATGTGAAGAAGCTTGTGGTTATTTCTTTGCTGACAGCAGGATTTGGTGAAGGAAGGGAGGGGTAGACATGGGTGGAATGATAGCTGCTAGTTTTATTTTAACACAACTGGGCTTCACCAGTAAGAAAATAAAAAAACATTATGCCAAAAGTAACATGAGGGTGGAAGATGGAGATGTCTGTCACATCCCACAACCTGATTTCTTCTTTAATATGTTTTTGGCCAGCTGTCAGGGTTGCATCTCAAGGCAACACTGGTGTGTCTTATCTCACTCTCTCCCATTCATTTCTACCCACAAACTGCACCTTCGGGGGTGGAGAGGCTGATTGTTTCTTTGGTTTTAATCAGTGACAAAGGTTTTTGCCACATAACTGTTCCTTACATTTTCTCAACAGGACAGTTATCCCTAGATGCTGATCATGGTCCAGGATACTCATCTCAGCTACATGATCCAAGAAGTGCATATTAGGCTGCAAGATTTTCTTGTCTGAGTTTTATCAGGTGTCATTTTTTTCCTAAGAAAGGATAAGAATTTATTCACTGCAATAAAAATTATCATTGTAGGAAACTACTACAATGTTATAATGGTTCTTTATTGCTGAGAAAACTTCATGCTGATGATACCCATGGGCAAGGGAAAGACATGCACATAGCACAAGACTTCAGAAATTTAATAAAAATTCTTCTGCTGTTTTTAATGATTAAAATCATACAAGATAAAAAAAAGGAGGGGGGAAGAGAAAGAGTAATATGTTAAAAGTGATGGTCCTAGTATTTGTCAGACCTCATGCTTCCTTTTCTCATCTATATTTTGTGCTCCTAGCATTAGGCCTTCATTAAGTTATACTGATTTGTTATGAAGGTCAGGTCACGTGTTGTGCTTGAACAGCAGCTGGTGTTTATAGCTAATGGATATGTTATTATAGTAAGATATGTGCTTAAAATTGAACTGCAGTATTTTTTCTTTAAAAGCACATCTCCAGTGCTAGGGATCTAACTCTGTACCTTTAATTCTAAGTAAATCTTTATTATTTCAAAGATAAAGCACTTAATACTTGCAAACTGCCTTTCAGAATATTAATGTCAGGAGCCAAGTAAATGGTTTTCTGCATTTCAGACTCTAATACATATCTAAGTTTTTTTCCAAAGCTCCTTTTTTGATGTTCACAACCAATGAAGCAGCCTTTTTGCTTATCTACTTTTGTTAAATCATAATTATGTGATAAGTTTTATCTTTCTAACTTGTTCTGGCTGCAGCAGGGAGTGAACCACCTGTAAAAAGTATCTAATCAGCAATGAACAACTAATACAACAGTTTTAACGTGCAGGGTCCTTGTAATGTTTTATGCCTTGCAAGTGTGAGAGCCCTTTTTCCACAGGGATGTGTGTTTAAGGAACATTTTCTTTAGTATGTATATCACAGGTAGAGGTCTCAGCTTCTGTCACAAAGCTGCATGTAATGATATACAGATCTTTGAGGTAATGCATGCTCAACAAGTATGCTAAGAGTAGCTGAAATGGTCCGGAATGGTCCTTGACTTCTGCACTGAGCCACAACAGTGTTGTACAGTGCATAGCCATGCTTTGTAAAATGCTTTCTTCTTACAGTTGGTAGAATAGAAAGTGCAACCTGTGAGTACAGTGAAGCAAATTTTAAATGTTTCAGTGAAATTCATATTTTAGTTCTAATACCCCATTTTGCACTGAAATAATCAGCAAGTCCTGCATCAGAACATTAGGCCTTCTCCAAGCTAACAAAAAGCTAGGGAAATTATTCGTAAGTGTTTGCATGAATTCTAAATTGCTTTTCTATTCAAAAGTGTTCACACCCCTTTTGGTGATTAATCCATGAACATTTGTGCTAATGGACATCTGCCCACACAAATGTTTGGCTTTTCACTAAGTGACAACTTATTTTATTTGCAAATAAGGTATTGGTGCCCCAATAGGGCACTCACCATCATCCTTCAGAGTAGGAAGAGTGCCATGTGATTTAGGTTACTAATCTTATATAATGAGTTGTGAATAGGAAAAGATATAGCAGAATTAACAGTTGAGAAATACCACATGAGTAGATATGTGATCTGGCTGGGTATTTGGCACTCCAAATAGCTAAAAAAAAATATTAGGCTCTTGTGAAAATGGGAGAAGGGCTGTATCAGATAAAATGTTTCTGTAAGAAGCACAACCTGTGATAGCTGTACTACTATAGCTTGATTGCAGTCAGTCTGGAATGATGGCTTGAAGTTTTAGAGGAGAAAATAAGAAAAAAACCTCCTGAAGCATATAAATACAGAGCAAGGAACTGAAGACTTTATGTAACTGGGTACACAGTACTAACTTGCCGGCACCCAGGTACACTACTGTAACTCTGAACCAGATTCCCCAAGCTATCAATAGTTATTACTGTGTTCAGAAAGGCTGTAAGAACCCAACATAAATTCTGCAGCTTTTGGCCTCAGAAGTGAGCTGGAAATGATAGGAGAGCAGGATTCTGGTATGTTTTCTTGTTTGCAGGCTTGGCAATATCTCAACGCTGGTTTTTTAGCTATTGAGTTTTCAGGTGGCACTCTTCGATATTTAACCAACAGCTTCAGGAAAGTGTTCTTTTTATCCAACAGGACATAGGACAACTCTATTAAGAGTATTCCTCTTTTTCTCCACCATAAACATATAGCAAACTTGAATGTTGGAACTTCTTTCTTCAATTAAGAGAAATAAATGGGGTCAGGGACTTCTCATTAAAGCAGTGGAAATGGCTATTTAATTGGCCACACTTCCCTCAGTCGAATCTCTTTTGAGATGAAGCATTTAACACCTCTCCTAGCAGATCTTGGTTACCTTAAAGAATAGCATTAAAAAACATTACTGTAATAAGACATTCTAGTCTATTCTGTTGATGTGTCTCAGCTCTATTGTAGCTTAAATGAAACACTGAAGACCAGTAATGCAGACAGAACAAACACTGATCTGCTTTGAGGAGGTGAAACTGCTTAAAATGGAAGCTCTATCTACTCAAATATAAGTTTCCTGCTGGTTTTCCTGCTAGTTTGCTTGCTTGGAAGTATGGGCGAGGAACCTCTCTATACACAAATACCTAGCAAAAAATCTATCTGCTCTTGAGGAGCTGGATATCTCATTTTACATACAAGACAGTTCAGATGTACAAATTTATGGAAAGCCAGCAAAACGGCCCTGGTCAGTGTGCTAGTACAGAGACATGGGGAACCAGCTGACTGCCTGCTCTCAAATTTTTGACAGTCTTTGCAAGAAAAGAAAATTTAAAGGGAAAACTTGAAAAGTGAAATTGGTTGACAGATATCTCCAAAAATTTTCCCCTCCGAGTGGTGAATAATTACCTGAATACAAAAGCTTAAGGCTTATTTGGCTCAATTAGATATAAGCAAGCAACTAGTGATTGCATACATATCTGTGGGAAAATACCAAGTCAGAATCCTTTTCTGATTCAGATTGAGACTTGAGCTTGGATTGTTCTGAGTAAATCCATGCTCTGTCTAATACATGGAAAATGATCCTGTCTAGCAGACACCATATTTGGAGAAAAAAGTATCTCTTTCACCAACACTTTATCACAGAACTTTCAGCTGTAATTATGAGTTTACTAGTCATTCTGTAAGTACATCCAACAAATAACTTTAAAACTTAAAATTTTCAGTGACCAGCAGATCTCCACAAATTTATGTGCTCAAATGGTTCCTTTATAGATACTCTAGCACCATTCAATACCATTCTTAATTTCAGATGTCAGGGAAGGTCAGGCCTAATCAGTTCTTAGATGGGCAAATTCCCAAGAAACCTGATACAGAGCTGACTGTGGAGACCCAGAATAAGGGACTCGCACCCTGTGGCTGCCTCTCAGCGAGGGCTGGTAAGTAGAACTTTCCATTTCGAGATCTTGACAGCCTGTGTTCTCTATTGTTCCTGCAGTGTTCTTTGTTATCATTAGGACATTAGGACATTATCAGTAGAAGCAGAATGAAATTATACGCCATTATACAGCTAACACTTCCTGCATAATTTCAGTTTTGTAGATAATCTTTGCTTTTTGCCCTCAGTCATTGGATAATGTCATGTCCCTTTAAGTGGCTTCCCCTTCTATCCTAGTGGTCATTGCAACTGTGTGATAGATGAAGTTGTCTCTTTGCCATACACAGCATACGTTAATAATGTGCTTATGTTAATGCATACAAAGTTCTAGGCTATTGTATCACAATCACTACTGCTACTGTGGACACAATATCCTCCCAGTCTCCAGCAGCACTGTTATCACAGTATCACAGTATGCTAGAGATTGGAAGGGACCTCAAAAGATCATCTAGTCCAATCCCCCTGCCG
>WTXV02015730.1:0-12795 GCA_009823435.2 Nymphicus hollandicus
TTGCTCCAACCCCATCCAACCTGGCCTTGAACACTGCCAGGGATGGGGCAGCCACAGCTGGAAAACTGGAGCATCCTCATGTAAGATTTTGACATGATTATACGGTATTACAGAAGCTGGAAGATATTAGTCATAGAAAGATGTCCTGCTCCTAAGAGTTTGACCAAGCAATAAAACCACACATGCACAGTGCTTTCCATACATTCTGAACTGCCTTTTTCCAGGCCCTGGAGCAGCTTAGGAGCAGTAGAACACGGATTCTTGCCCCGGCTTTCTCAGTTCTTAGTCTTTTGCTTCTCCTTTGCAGCTAAAAGCAGGTCTGGGAATGCTGACTAATGTCCAGCAGTGTGCCAGCAGATGCAAAGACCCTTTGCCAGCAGCACCATTCCCTAGAAAGGAGCCCTTGTAGCTGCCCACAAGTAGATGTGACTCTAAAATTGGCACGAAAGCAGTGGAGTGAGCTCAGAATAGCACTTACGGAGGGTTCTCACGCTGTTTATAACACAAACAAAGCAACGCTGCCCTTGCTCATAGCCAGGCATTGCCAGACTGAAGTCCATGTTTTGATGAAGCACAGACAGGAATGAGAAAGGGGACCCATTTCCATGCACTAGAAAATAGCTGCTTCCCTCTTACCCCTGGCTGTGCTCCTGATGGCTGTGTCCTCTCTCTCTGTCCATGCTCCAGCTTGTCCCGAAGGTCATTGGGGCCAGGGCTGCCAGGAGATATGTCCGGAGTGTGCAAATGGTGCCCGCTGTGATCCCGCCACCGGAGCCTGCCTGTGCCTGCCTGGATACACTGGACAGCGCTGCCAGGATGGTGAGCGCTGCCCTGGGGACCATCACACCTCAATGGGTGTCTCCTGTTGGGATGGGGGCTCTTTAGGTTAACCTGGAGTACCTGCTCTAGCTAGCAGAGCATCCCACTATTGGCCAGGTATCACTGCACTCCTCAGAGCAGGGTTTAGCATCATGCTCACCCCTGTTGCCTCTCACTTTGGGGCACGAGGTTCTTCTCTTGAAGCCCCTTTAGTCCTATCTCCACGGTGGTAACTTCTGCATCAGCAGAATGGGAATAAAACCCCAAGCCTTTCATCCCATTCAGCCCGGAGCTGGGCACCGATACTTGGAGCACATCGTGGTCCATCCGGAGCGCGGCCCTCACCGCGGTGTCCCGGCAGCCGCCCGCAGTTAGTCCCTGTCTGCATTGGCAGTGTGTCCCCCCGGCTGGTTCGGCACCGATTGCCAGCAGAGCTGCAGCTGTGGGAACGAGGGACATTGCCATCCCGTGACGGGGACGTGCAGCTGTGCCCCTGGATGGACAGGGTACAACTGTCAGAGAGGTACCGTATCCGCTGTTGTTACCCATCACTCCTAGCAGACACCGTGCAAAGCCCCGCTCTCATCTGCTTCATTGGCATCTTCGTGCTGTGCCTCTGCCAGAAAACCCTCTGAAATCCTTTAGGTTTCTCCCCTCTGTCCTGCCAGCACCATGGGGTGCCATTTGCCTTCTGTACTGGGCTTGCTTGCAGAATGAATCCCCATCAAGCACATGCTAACGTAGCACCCGCTTTCACTGTCCCCCGGGGTTTTCTGAGGGCCAACAGCCGTGTTTGTCCTCTTGATCAGCTGTAATCAGTGGCAAGAGCACCCCCAGGAGAAGGCAGCGCTGTGCCCACAGCTCTGCTCACTGGGGAGGCTGAGCAAGTGGAGCGCACGCTGCTTCTGGATCGGTTCCCTCCTGTGTTTCAGCCTGTGATGTGGGTCGCTGGGGCCCCGACTGTGCCCACACCTGCAACTGCAGCAACAGCGATGGGAGCTGCAGCGCGGAGACGGGGCAGTGCTCCTGCGAGGCCGGTTACACGGGCAGCCACTGCCAACACAGTGAGTGCTGCTGCTCCTGTACCCGTGCAGAGCTTGTGTTCCAGGGGAATGGCATTGGAGGGACAGGTCGGGAGGCTTCCAGATCTGTGCTCCTTGGTTCAGTCCCAAAGTCCAGTCGCCATGCTGGGTCTGGGATGCTGCCAGTCCGGTCCTGTCCTGGGGGTGGTTGGGTGGATGCGTGCACATCTGTAAGGGTCACGGTGGAGCCCAATGATTGTTATAAAAAGGAGCTGTCAGACACTATTATTCCATTCAGAACCCAAGATCCTGCCTTAGCACAGCTCCCCAGGGACACCAAGAATGGACAGGTTCCTCATTCCCATTTTCTTCTGGCTAGAGTGCCCGGAAGGATGGTTTGGGCTGAGCTGTCGGCACCGGTGCCAGTGTGAGAATGGGGCTGCCTGTGACCATGTCAGTGGGGCCTGTACGTGCAGCCCAGGCTGGCGAGGAACCTTCTGCGAGCACCGTGAGTACCCACATGTGGGGAGCCAGGGCTGCCATGGTCTCCTTGTGGCAGGATCTCCTTGTCTGACTTCGTTATCCCATTACAGCAAAGAGAATCTCTGGGGATGGTGATGGGGAAAACCCCATGTCCAAAAGCTGCTGAGTCTTTGGTTTTAATTCTTAAGAGATAAGGTCTAGGATAATATCAAAAAAGGCTATCATAGTGTAAACTAGGAGCAAAAGCACAGCTTCCTTGTCTACACGCACATTGCATACAGGGGCTTGGAACAGCCTCACAAAGGGGTCCCTGGCTCCCCCATCAACCTGCTCAGCCTCTTGGTGGTCAGAAACCTAATGCCATGGCTCATCTGACCCACCACAGCTTTGGCCTGCTCCTTGAACATCCATAATGGACATGTGTTGATATTCTGCTGCCCTGCAGGGGACAGAGCCATTAATAGGTGTCTGTCACACTGGTACAGCATTATATCAGCAAAAAAGGCCACCAAGAGGCATCTCCTCTGCCGAGAGGTTTCCAGCTCTCTCTATAGACATGTTGTGGGGATTTCTCCTTTGTTTTCCCAGCCTGTCCTGATGGATTTTATGGACTGGAATGCCAACAAGCCTGCGACTGCCTCAACGGTGCCCGCTGCGACCATGTCACAGGACAGTGCTACTGTGCCCCTGGCTGGGACGGGCCCCGCTGTGCCCAGGGTAGGAGTCCCTGCGGCTGGGGTGGGGTGGAGTGGAGCAGGAGCAGCCCCAGCACTTTGGGTATAGAGAGCAGAAGTCTGGGGCTCTGTTCCCCCATGTGAAGTTAATGCTGGGTATCAAAGAAGTGTTTGGTTTTGGAGAGGGACTGGGGGGGGCGAGCACGTTGTTGTTGAGTGCAGTGAGAGCTTAAGCATCCTGCAAAACAGATCCCAAATAGCCAGAAGGCTGTGACACTGATGACAAGAACAGTGTCCCTGTTTGGACATCAGCTGCCTGTAGAATACAGCACCATAAACCCCAGCTTACGCAGCCGTCCCCTGCAGCCACTGCACCAGTGCGGGTTCCTCTCCCAGACACGGGCATCTGGGATGGTTGGGAAGAGCCTGGCTGCTGCCATTCATACCCAGTAACAGCCCTGCCTGCTTCTGCTCCCATGAAGAGTGCCCGGAGAACAGGTATGGCCAGAACTGCAGCCAGACCTGCCAGTGCCTCAACAACGCGACCTGCAGCCACGTCAGCGGCCGCTGCCTCTGCGCAGCCGGGTGGATGGGACCCATGTGCCAGCAAGGTAAAACACCTCATGGTCACTTCCTACCCCAGGCTGCTGCTTCCCCTGCCAGTGCATGGAAAATCCCTTTTCTCTGGGAGGGGGTTGGAGTTTTCAATGAGCAGGACTACAAAAAGCAGAGACAGTGCAATAGCAAGGGCAGATTGCAAGTGAGATCACAATTAGCTGTGCTGACTTCCTCATTTATTCACTGAGAGACAAGCCAAGAGGTTGCCTGCTCCAAGAGGACCAGAAATTGCAGTTTCATAGCAGCACACAGGGGAGCAGCTTGGCCACCTGAACATTCAGACACCACATCAGTAATGCTCAGCTCAAAGAAACCTCATTCGTGTGCTGAAATGGCTTTTTTTCATTGCCAAGCACTGGCACTGCAAGGATGTTCTGCGGTTCAGGACCAAAGGTGTTGGCTACCAACCGAGCATCTCTCCTGGCTGCTGGACTCACCCAACCTCTTCTATTTTGTTGTATTTGCCACCACCAGAGCTAAGGAGGCTCCAAAGAGATGAGGCACCAGTTCCATGTCTCATCACTGCTTAAAACATCAAATGTCCTTATGGGGCAGCCTGGGGGGGGGGGGGGTCATAGGCTCCTCTCCCTGCCTCTCATTGCAAGCACCAATGGCTTTGGTTTAGATCAGGCTGTTTGCCTTCTGACTGAGATGTTTGCCTGCTTTTCCCTCAGTGTGCCCAGTGGGTTCCTATGGGAAGAACTGCCGCCAGCGCTGCCTCTGCCAGAACGGAGGCACCTGTGACCCTGCCACGGGGCTGTGCGCTTGTCCCGCAGGGTGGACGGGGCTGGCCTGTGAGCAGGGTGAGTACCGGTGTGCCGGCAGCGCTCACAAGGGGTTTCTGGCACAGACCTGTCCCGTTCTGGACCTGTTTTCCACCGGAGGCAGGGGGTGATGCACAGTGCACACCCACAGCGCGGTGATGGGGTTTGCATCCAGGGTGATGGGTGTCCGGGTGGTGTTTCACTGTGTGCCTCCTCCCAGAGTGTGCCCAGGGCCAGCACGGGCCCGACTGCCAGCAGCGCTGTGAGTGCCACCACGGGGGGCTCTGTGACCGCCGCACCGGGGGCTGTGCCTGCCAGCCCGGCTGGACCGGAGAGAGCTGTGAGAGCCGTGAGTAGGGCACGGGGGCAGGATGGGCGCCGGCTGCTGCATCAGTGCTGCATCAGTGCCCTGGGGCTGCAGCAGTGCCCTGGTGCTGCAGCGGAGATGCATTAGTTCTGCATCAGAGCAGAACACTGCAGAGAGGGCTTGTGCGTGCTGTGATTCCAGCTGTGTGCCCTGGCTATGTTCACCTGAAAGCGATGGCCACACAGCAGCCTGTGATGGGGATGGGGATGGGATCCCCAGAGGCACAGCCTCCAAGCAGGGACACACGGCAGGGCAGCAGCTTCCTCTGTCCTGTTTAGTGTCAGAGTAACAAAAGATCATCTTTGCATTCCTTCTTCTACACTTCCCTGATCATACAGACCCTAAATCCCTGGCTTCAGTCCGAAGCCCCAGCAAATAATTACATCTGTCATTTGGCAGGCTCCTGTGCTCACCTTATCTTTCAATGTAACACACACCCTGGGCAATCCCTTTACTATGAGGAAGTGTTGAAAAGGCTATTGGCCTTACTAAGAGCAGCAACAGGGACTTCATCAAGTATCAGCACATCAACAAGGGATCCACAAGCTTCTTCCCTTTCGGAGGTCATGACACCTCAGCCTGGCATATTCCTTATATTACGGTGTAAAAGGCTTGTCCTAATCCAGTGCTGTTTCTTGTCTGGCATAAGGGAGCTGCCCACTGCAGCTACATCTGCCATCAGCCTCATCAAAGGCTCTCAGTTCTCCTGCCTGGCCATGCCTCAGCTTCCAGAGGTCGCAGATGGTTTTGCTGCCAGCCAAGGGCAAGCAACCACATCCTCCCCTCTCAGAGTCATGTCACACTCTTCCAAAACCCAGAACCCCAGCAGTGAGGTCCCTTGTACTGAGGCAGCGTTAAGCTGCTGGGTTGAACATTACGAAGGGTGGGCATTGGCAGGTTTTGGCTCCGAGTGTCCCTGTGTTTGGCCATCAAACCCTGGGGACCTTCCCTGCCTCCCCCTTCCCGCAGCTGCTTGCACTGAGCTCACCCACAGCTTCACCTTTAGCATTCATTTCAATATAAATGAATTACAAAACCCACCCCCAAATGCAGAAGTTACACGTTTGGGTTATTTTAATGCTAGAATCCCCCCCTTGGCTTCCCACATTGCTGTGCTGCAAACTCTCTGTGCCCATACCTGCCTGGCTGTGTGCACAGAGCAGCCACAGCTACAAGTACAAACTCATCCTGCTTGGACAGTTGTACAGGGATTCACCGAGTCTGCTGCATTCATTCATGAGGCAGAAGTGAAAATGAGCTTCAGGGATCCTGTTCCTGCAGTGCTCACTCCTGCACGGTGCTGGTGCTGCACTCGCATTGTTCTGCTGCTGCGTTACAAACCGGGTGCTTCTACAGCAGCAAAAGTAAAGGATGATTTAAACACTGTGCTGGCACCCAGCTCCCATTGGACAGTGCCAGGAATAACACTTCCAAAACCATGTGGAGCAGTTGAAGAGACTTTCACACTGAATTGGTGACCATGAGCATTACACTTCACACCCATGTACCCCGAGTGGGTTTGACTGGTGATGCTGCTGAGACACTTGGGTTCCTGTGCACAGGGCGCATGTATTCAGGTCTGGCCATGCAGCCATTTCCCACCCCACGGCACATACGGGGTGGGAGAGGGATGGCAGTCCCCATGCAGGATGGCTGGTGCTGCCCATCACCACCAAACCAAAGGCGAAAGGGGCTGTTTGCTCCCACTGCAGCGCTTGCCATAATAATACAATGGCAAAGCATAATAATAATGCCTTTGCAGGTGGCAGATGTCACTGGTCTCGTCACAGCACCTCTGTGGCTTGGCAGGACTGAAAGGGACAGAAATCAAACGTGTGCCTGCAGAAACTGCAGTGAGAAGAGACCTACATCACCTTTTCTTTGTGTAATTTGTCATCTCTCCCATGTTTGCGTCTCTGCAGCTTGTCCAGAGGGGCTGTTTGGGGCCCGCTGTGAAGAGCACTGTGACTGTGGGGACAATGTGACGTGCCATCACGTTACTGGTGCTTGCGATTGCCCCCGTGGCTGGAGGGGCCGGCGCTGTGAGAAAGGTGAGGAGGGAGCATCCCTTCATGGCAGAGCCACACACCACCCAGCTCCAACCCCTGCCATGGGCAGGGACACCTTCCACTAGAGCAGCTTGCTCCAAGCCCCATCCAACCTGGCCTTGAACACTGCCAGGGATGGGGCAGCCACAACAGAATCCCTTTGCTTGTTTTCCCACAGCCTGCCTGCCAGGATCCTTCGGGAAGGGCTGTGCCAGCCGCTGTGCCTGTCCCCAAGGAGTGCCCTGCGATCACATCACAGGCCAGTGCGGCTGCCGGCCGGGATTCACGGGCTCTGCATGTGAAAAGGGTATGGAGACGGGAATGAGCCCCTTCCAGCCCCACTGACAGGCTCCGGGACAGGATGGGTCAGAAAATAGAACAGAAAAAAAAGGAAAACCAAGGAAAAAAACACCCCAAGAGCAAGCGGTGCCAAGGAGCAACTCGCATCTTGGCAGCTGGGCGCATGCCTGCACAATGTTAGCAAAGGAGAGGGAGCCAAGTGGGAAATCAGAGCTATGTATTTATCCAGAGGATTAGCAATAAATCAGTATTAAAATGAGCTCCTGTGGGTATGAGCAAGTCTGGAAGGGCCAGAGGCATGTGAGCACATTCCTTACCCAGAGAGCAGGGGTGTATTTGCCATGTCTCTGTGTGTGCGGATGGAGCTTGTGGGATTATGAGGGTAGGTCAGGCTAGCATTGCAAAAGGCAGCTAATGCCTTTAAGTACTCACTCAGTTTTCGTTTCAATCCAAGTCTTTCCTGGAGTCAAGAGCCCATTTGCACGTGGGTCCCTTTGCTTTTTGGGTGGCAGAGGACTCTCACTGTCTAAAGGGCTTCCTAAATCCTGGCTTACAATGAAAAGGGGGAAAAGCCTTGCACAGAGGGGTGGGAAAGCTCCTGCTATGTGACCTGAGCTTGGTGCCCTCTCTCCTGACAGCCTGCCTGCCGGGGACCTTCGGTGAGGGCTGTAGCCAGATGTGCCAGTGTGCTGGAGCCACACAGGAATGCCACCCGGTCACCGGAGCGTGCGTCTGTGCCCCCGGCTTCCATGGCCCTACCTGCCAGCTGGGTGAGTCCTTTCCATCCCTCTGCTGCTTCATGGACCCTTTGCTTTGTCCCGGAAGCTTGGTGCCGGTGCTGAGCCACCATCCCCGGCACAGGGATGGCACTGGGGTGACCACTGGAGAAGCCACAGCTCATTGAGCATGGCTCACTGGTGTGGCCTCAAGCACAGGTTCTGCTGGATTGCCTGTCGTGGTTTCTTGCTGTGGTTGCCTTTGTCCTCCTTGGCATGGCTGAGGTCTCCTCTCACTCTGTTCTTAACCATAACCCAGCTCTTGCAGCTCAGGAGCTGAGTCCATCCAGACAAGTGTTCACTCGCTGCCTTGTCCTAGCCTGGTCTTGCACACAGATGGGAGGCTCTGACCTCTGCAATGCCACTCACTGACTAATGGCGAGTAGGAGCTCATGGAAACAAAACATCACCCTCATCTGCGCTCAGGCTGGGATTTTCTTTGGAACTGGGGGCTATTTCCCAGCTAAATCTTCAGCAGAGAGGTTCTTCACCCTCCAAAGCTGCTTGGTGGTGGAGTGGGTTTGCCATGAGACTACTTAGGAATGCTTTCTGTTTGGCCTGTGTAAACGCACATGGTGGACTTTTCCAGGGTGTTTTTCCAGGGTCTGTCCCTTTTAGCACCGTTCCTTTCTTCCCGCAGAGTGTTCCCCTGGCTGGTACGGCCGGAACTGTGAGAGGCCGTGCGAGTGCAAGAACGGGGCCCTGTGTGACACTGCCACGGGGATGTGCCACTGCCCCCCAGGCTACATCGGCGCTGACTGCAGCATCGGTGAGTGCCTGGGCCCAGCCGGGGATGAGCCCATAGGAGGTGAATGGTGGTGGGTGCAAACCCTGCACACAGGACCCGGGCTGCCGACCCTGCCAGGGTGAGGAGTGTTCTAGTGACACTCCTGCACTGCTCCATCAGCTCAGAGCAGCTCCCTATGTCACTTCCAACCTGCACTGTCAGCAATGCCACCTTGCTTTGGCACTGACTGGTTCACACAGTGCCAGCCTTACTGTGGGAATGCGCCTCATTTATTGTCTGTCTTAACCACGGAAACGTTTTCTTGCTCTGTTTGTTCTATGCCAAAATGATCTCACCCCTGTGAAGGACCTGACACATCAGCCTTTGCATCGCAGTATTGCTGTCTTGCTGCTAAAAATGCTTCGCTCCTCCTAAAGCTCTTTTATCCTGTCAGCCACACTGCACAGGGCTGAGGTCTCCTCCTGCCTCCCCATGGCTTTACTCACATTCCATTGCCAAGTCTTTGTGTGACCAAAGCAGCTCAAGGTTTCCCTCCCTCCAGGATGTCCCGCTGGTCGCTACGGCAAGGACTGTGCAGGGGTGTGCTCCTGTGGGGAAGGTGCTACCTGTCACCCCATCACCGGAGACTGCGTTTGCCCACCGGGAAGAGCTGGTCCCACCTGTGAGCAAGGTAAATATCACCAGTACCAGCAGGCGTGCAGGCAGGGGGATGGAAACGGTCCTGGGTGGGAACCGGTTTCCTTACCCTGAGAGCTCTGCTTGGATGCTCCTCTCTGAAGCGCTGTGTGTGCCTCTGGTCCCACAGGCTGTGAGAAGCACCGCTTTGGGCTGGGCTGCCAGCAGACCTGCTCCTGCCGCAATGGGGGGCTGTGCCATGCAGCCGATGGCTCCTGCTCGTGTGCGCCTGGATGGACCGGGGAGTCCTGCGAGTCAGGTAACCCTGACTTCAATGGATGGTCCTGCACTGGCCCAGTAACTGAGCCTGCTCAGTTTGTTCCACTCTGGGTCCAATTCCTGTTGTCCCCACTTGTGCCTGCCCTGCCCTACCCCATCACATCCCTCTCAAGCACAGGAGGGGGTCAGGGATCCTCACTGCATCTTCCCTGCAGAATGCCCGCCGGGATCGTACGGTGCCAAGTGCCAGCTCCGCTGTGCCTGCCTGCACAACGCCTCCTGCGACCCGGGGACCGGAGCCTGCCACTGCCCCGCAGGGCACTACGGGCCCCTCTGCGAGCACAGTGAGTTGTGACAGCAGAAACAGCTCTGCCTTTGCAAGGGTGTTGTTTTCTAGAGCTCATCCAGAAAGCAGGACCATAGGAACAAGCTGTGACCCGCTGCAGTCGCACCCATGGCTGTGCACAGCACCGGGCTCTTCTTTTCTTACCAGTGTTCACAGGGAATCACAGCCAGGTAGCAGAATAGTCACAGACAAGGTAATTTCTATTCTCTGTTTTATTCCCTCCATGGAGGTGCCTTTCTAAGCGCGCACATCACCACTGCGCAGTTTAGGGTTGAGTAGCCAAGAGATACCTGCATAGATCTGGGCTCTGCTCGAAGAGAAAGGCTCACTGCTTCCCTCTGGTGGTCTGATGGAGGCTTTGCTTCAGAGTTAAGTACGGCTGAGGACCCCAGCTATGCTTTACTGAGCTCCCCATCTGGCTCCATCCCAGGTTGTCCCCTGGGTTTCCATGGAGCGGGCTGCCGGGAGAGCTGTGACTGTGAGCACGGAGCAGGCTGTGACCCCGTCACCGGTCGCTGCCGATGTCCCGCTGGGCTCCATGGCGAACGCTGCCAGACAGGTACCCGTCCTCCTCCCGGGAACAGGCGGCATCCCGAGGCGGGGTCTCTCACTTGCATGCGCTGTGTCTCACCTCCCAAACAGGCTGCAAGGAGGGAACGTATGGAGAGGGATGCCAGCAGCTCTGCGACTGCGTCGGCAACGCATCCTGCGACCCAGCCACGGGGCGCTGCCTGTGCCCCCCAGGGAAAACTGGCCCCAAGTGTGGCTCAGGTGAGTCAAGGCGCAGCTTGGGAAGGTGCGAAAGGGGACCCAGTCCTAAAGTGGATGCAAAACCCCTCCTGAGGAGCTAAATCCTCATGGAAGGGGGTTTCTTTTTGTGTGTGTGTCTCCCAAAGTAGTGAGGGGGGCATCTCAACAGTGGTCACCTCGCCAGCCCCTATTCATAGTGAGATCTGAATGCAAATGCACCCCCAGCCTCCAGGGCCTTCATATTTAGCTCACCAGAATCAAAAGGCTGAGGATCAGATGCAGGAGGAACACCTTGTTAGCCCTGGGATGTCCTGTATCACCAGAGCTTAAGAACAGGAGCAGGGAGAAGGCAAAAGCTCTGTCTTCCCTTGCACTCAGGCCCCCCACAGCGGGACGTGCCTGTGCCCAGCAGCAGCATCAGGCTGAGCCCCAGAGCCCAGCACCACCTCCCTGTTCCTCCCCAGACTGCCGCCCAACCGAGTATGGCCCCGGCTGCAGCCTGCCCTGCCAGTGTGCCCCCAGCAGCTCCTACTGCAACGCTCGCAATGGCCAGTGCCTCTGTCTGCATGGGTACATGGGACCGACCTGTCGAGAAGGTAACGTCTGGGTGCAGTGCCACAGTGAGTGCCATTGAACGTGGGGAACACGAATGCAGAGGCTGCCGCAGAGGAGGAGGGATGCGGTGGGACCCGTGCTTGGGCTGCAGCTCATGGCCTGGTGGGTTGGTTGTGGTACCAGTTTTAGCTCAACTAAAACCAGCCACACAGTGTAGTGCTTCCCAGCGCCCTGCCCAAACCACGACTGACCCCATGGGTTTGGATTGAGTCCCCTGTGGGTGCTGGGATGCTGGATGGATAGTATGCCTTGCTTTGCAGGTGGTACCCCCCGTCTGCCATCGGCCGAGCACCCCTCCTCGGTCCCAGGTCAGTAACCAGCAAACAAGTGGCCTCAGGCACACTGGGGTGCAGGCAGCAACCTAAACCCACTGCTCCAAGGTGGAGCAGCAGAGCCTGGCTGCGAGCCGTGGTGCTGGGGGTCAGCCTTGAGCATCTCCCCTCTAGACACAGGCTGGCCACAACCAATGACCAGTGACAGACCCATCCCGGTTTCCCTTACAGCAGTGGAGCCCACCGGCTCATCTCCATCCCAGGGTGGGCTCTGGCCAGGAGAGCACTAGGTCCTGCAGCCACCCCCTGCGCTGTGACCAAGCAGCCACCTGAAGAGTCAGTGTCCTATTGAATGAACTTGTTTACAAGCCACGTCCTGACAGCCCAAGCTGCTGCTTTTGGAGTTGTCTGAGCCAGGTTGGAGCACCGAGGGTCACCAGTTCCACCGCGATGGCACGTGCAGGGCTCCCCGGCACGCACACCGACACCGGCCATGCACCAGCAGGAACGGTTCAGAAGCCATTGCTTCTCATAAGCAGACTTGGATAGCTTCTGGCAAATTGCTGCCCTTCTCCTTTGGGTGCTGGGCTTGGGGAGGGGGCTGAAATTATGGCCCACACCAGGTATGTATGCAACCGTACTTATGGGAAGCTGTACAATGGTGGTGTCAGGACTGACGGCTGAAGGTGCTCGGCTCTCCTGGGATCATGCCTCCTGCAGAAGTACCACCTCCCTTGGATTCTTACATCTGAATTTGCAATGGTCTCTTACTGCAAGCTATTACAGGTGTTGGGCTCTAGCACTTACCCACACCTCTGCAGAACTGGTGCCCACAGCATCATCCACTCCACCAGTCCAGCAGCAGGCAATGCTGTCCTTACACTGCTGCAGCCTGCTCCTGCTGAGCTTCCAGGAGCCTGTTTTTCATACCAGGACTGCGCCATCCCATGACACTTGCTCCAGTGAAAAGGAAGCCTAAATTAAGTGTAATAATCCAAGATACTCTGTGTTTAGACACAAAGCTCTTGCCTGGTCCGGTAAATGCAAAACCCTACTCGAATGTTCTCACCCCGACCCAGGACATGCATTATTTTGGCGATCCAGCTGGAGCCCAGCACTGGGAAGGGGATGGAGATGGGAACAGCAGCAGGATCCTGGCTTGGTGGGGAGCATAGAGCCACAGCAAAGCCTCAGCTGCCACCTGCAGCAACCAAGAACGCAAGAGCCCAACAGCACGGCCCCAACTGCTTCATGGATTTGCACAAAGCTCTGGGGAGCAGAGCCCGAGAGCTGCCCATG
>WTXV02015731.1:0-24606 GCA_009823435.2 Nymphicus hollandicus
ATGATGCAAGAAAATGAGAACCGTTCCTAATGTTCTACGCAGTATTCAGTACTTCGAAACTGAACGCACCCAGCTAAAATGCCAGTTTCTGGTTTAGTTTACAAACTGGACCCACAGAAGAGATTGCATTGTGAATGATTTGAATTACAGTATATTGTGCTAAAACAATACACCTTCTTTCCCAAGTAAATGTTATCTCCTGCCAATACTAATCTTGACCAAGATATACTTCCTTTCACTACATTGGAAAAGAAGATTATATCTCTAGCATCCCATGCCAGAAAAGATACAGCTCAGACAGGAAAGGAGCTGTCTGCTACCCCAAAATTCTCTGATGTTTGCTGAAATCCAATGGCTGTTTAAAATAAAGAACCACTTGAACCCCATCTTTGGGACACTTCAGTCCCTCCACTATAGAACCAGATTAACCTTAGGAGATCAGAAACAACTGCCTTGCTTGGACTTGGACAGTGTACATGCTAGGGAGGATACCTCCAGTAATATTATAGGAAATGCTATAGATACTGATTATCTCCTAGCTCATGATCCCTATCAGAACGAACTTCAGCATGGTACTGACAGTTATGCCACAATACACGGGAACCACAATCACTGGTCCAAGTAAGATTTATTCTTTAAAACATCTTTCCTAAAAATGCTTCTCAGAATTTCTGAAATTATATGCATTGGTTGAACCTAATGAAAACGTCTGTGACTTGCTGCAGTGATTAGATTCAGTAACACAACAGGACAAATACCACAAAGACTATTTCCATCAACAGACAGGGAAATTCAAACCGGTGTGTCCTTTCCTGTGTGCACTTCACTGAGAGTCTAGTCAAATGCTGCCTGATTGACTGCTATACACATTATTTGCAGATATTATGCACTAAGTGTACGTTAAAAAGCTTATACATACCACCAAATAGGCCTAGAACAGCATGGTTTACCTGGCCCACTGCCACTCAACAAGAACTAAGTATTATGCTCAAAATACGGTTTTAATTCCAAGAAAAGTGTTTGCCCTCAAAAAGGACACACAGTAACTATTTAATAGTTAAATAACTATTTAATATAAATAGTTAACAATGAGATTTATGGAAATTAAATTAGTTTGCCAAAGTAGCTTCCCATTCATTATAGCGTTCATTAAGATGTATTTATTCTGCCCTGTTTGGGCACTCAGAACAAATTTTAAATACAAAAGAGGAAGAAAGCTTTATGGAGAATATACCAAAAAGCTGTGAGCCATTGAAAAAGCCCTTAGATGGGTCACAACATAATCCCATGGCACATGCCTGCAAGTAACACACAGCTAGCTGGCTCACACTACTTTTATTTTTTTTATGCTTACAAAGAAAAAAATGGAAAAAGAATGACAGAAACATGGCTTAGACTGATGAAAGATTTTAATGTAACTGTATCCCATGCAATTTGGATTTATTCAACAGAACTATGTGGATATCCCTAAATCATTCAATTTGAAGCCGATTGCTGGCTTGATGACAGCCAGCGGCCTTATAAATTACATAATACAGAAGGCCTCCTCATGGCTTTGTCAGAGACCAAACACATTCTCCTCTTCCCCAAGAGGGCCAAGCATTCAAACATAATCCCAGGAAATCCTGTTGTGTTTACAAAAGATGCTGTCATCCCGTCTTGCACTTCACAGCTCCCCCAGGTGTGGCTGAACACTTCTAAATGAAGTCACTGGAAGCACGGGCATGTCTGCAGAGTTGCAAAGTGCTAGTCTGACATTAAACACCCAGAGGTAAAAACAATACGTGGTCCTTATGCTCAACAGCTCCTTGAGAGCTGCCTGCCAGTATTACTGAACCCTATATTCGGCTGCCCTGCTGGAATGCCCTTGACTTGCACCCAGTGAAGCATAAACCATGAAAGGCTGAGAGCTGTGGCAGCTACATTACACAGACTTGCCAAGTTCCTCACCCTGAGCGTAAGCTTCCCATATTGTGCTGCCTCACACTGTTGAAGAGGGCTCGAACAGCCCCATGGCTGGTTTTGGCTTTGAGTCCCTCTGTGCCAAAAGTGTTACATCTTTAAATCTAGAGGTTACCAGAATCTGGTGTCAGGGAGTGGAAGGGGGTGGAGGCTGTAGCTCTGCAGCCCATCCCAGAGAACTAGACTAGATCTGTGATAAAAGTTGGGATTTAGGGGAAGGGGTTTGCATGAAGACGCAGGAGGGAACTCCCCTTCTTCTAAAGCAGCAAATCTTTCCCACACAGCGTCCCAGCTCTTGCCCACACACAGCACTGGTCTCTTGAAGCCTCAGATCTGGAGGGATCTGCCTTTCTCTATCTCTTCAGGCCTCCAGAAGTTTTCCTCCCCCACTTTTGGCACTCATCCCAAGATGCAGCTGTTCCACAGTAATGCAACAGCTCCTCTTTCCCTGCTCCTCCTTTAGTGCAGGCTGATACCAGACGTCAGCGTGTGGATCCCTTCCCAGGAGGAACAACCAGAGTAATTAAGTTCTAGTTCTGCTTGCAGGGATTCCAGCTCCAAAGGGAGATGGTTCAGCTATGCAGACACCAGCAGCCTACATGACTGAAGGCATGTTCTCCACCAGTGGGTGCAAATAGTGATAATTAGAGTCACCTTCTTCACTCAGTGTATCCAAACCAGACTACACAGCCTAAGTCTGGCTCAGTCTGATAATTCCCATATTTCTGTGAAAACAACTGGCCTCTTCCCTTTCATCTCTCCTGCTTCTTCCGTCTTTAAAAGCCAAGGCTTTCCCTTAGGCATACATAACCCCAAGGACATCTGTGACAGATTTGGAGATGTCTGTAATTGCATATATAATCTTTTAAATTCTTGTTGCATTACTGCAAGGCAATTTACTGTATGAAACCATGGGTTTAAACTGAAAAATGGGCTGCCTGTATCAGGCAGGGAAAAATACAGTTGAATTTCATACAGCTCAGCCGTTTACCTACCCCTTCAGGAGACGGTTTTCACACTTAGAAACACAGGAGCTCTGAAGGGGTCTCATCTCTCAGATTATAAAGTAAATGGAGGAATATTCTAGGATAAGAAACATTTTCATGCAACTGTACAAGACTTCCTGAAGTCAGGCTAATCTGTTGAAAAAACTTGTGGAGGAAAGACCATCTCAGTAGGTTTAAAGGAACATTTCCTAAAGCATCCAGAAAGACTTAAAAGAGACAGGCTGCAGTCCACCTTTCCTCCATTCACTGTTGGGGGTCCTAGTAGTCCACTTTTGAGCTGGCAGGCTTCTAAAGACAACAGGTCTGTACATGGATTATCTGCTTTTATGCATCTTCAGTTTCTCCCCCCGACAAAGTTTAGGTCTTAGGAAATACATAGTGTAGACTATGTACAAGCCTCCTCTTCTGGCCTCAGAGATGCTAAGTCAGAGGACCTGTATAGCAATGCAAAACTAGGGCATGGTACCAGGACTAAAATCATGTAAGTCTTCTGGGAAGGACTGTCACCTAACAGATTTTCTTCTGTAAATATCTGTGACCTAAAGAATTAAACAGAAGGGCAGAAGAGAGACACAAACTGGGTCAGAACATAATTTATAGTCTCTGAAGGCACCTCTCATATTCATGTGCTTGCTCCACATAAAAAGAGCTGGCTTCTGTTGCCACAACACCTGGCTGAAGCTCCAGCTGCCCTCCCAAATACCTTCTCTCTCTGGTGCAAACATACTCTCCCAGCCTTCTTTTTCTTCTCTCTGTGAGAGATAAGTCATGCAGCAGAGCCAGGAAATTAGTAAAACCTAGCGGGCAAAGGGCAGCTGTGAATAATACCCTGTCCTGCCCAACCCACCTATGCCATCCCACAGTGCCCAGACTGCTTTGAACAATGTTTAAACATGTGCTCTACATGGGAAGGTTAGACAGCACCTGGCCCAGAGTGGATGAATGCCCCAGCAGCTGTGCAACATCTTGTTTGCTGTATCATGACAGTGCTGCTTCTCATAGCCTGGATCCCTAGGAGAAAGCAAGGGGAACTAGAACAGTGCTGAGCAAAAAAATGGGCCCAGAGAGCTTACAAAAAGGAGAAAACATCCTCCCACTCTGTCCTCAGCTGTTCTGGACACTTGGACATATCAGCACCACTGCGTGCAGGAAGACAGAGTGGTGAGAGGAGGCTGGAACATTTTGCCCCAGGATGACAAACAACTCTCAGAGGCTATCTTGGGGATTAACAGAGAGAAATCACCATAAGAGTAGCTAATAGGGTAAAAGCAGTGACAGGAAAGAGTGACTTCATCACTAACTGAGACCACTTCAGCTCTCCAAGTGCAGCCTTTCCCTCCTTCATGTTTCCCCCCTGCCACACTCACACTTTTTATTTCACATCAGGATGCAGGTGTGATGGAAAGGAAAGTGCTGCAGGAGAATTCTGCTCTGCTCCTAACAATGGTTTAATCTAGCTGACGAGCCCTCCCCCTAGGGCTCTCCCCTTCTAAAAATAATCAACGCTTCAGCCTTTCATGGGAGTTTAGCTTTAGGGCTGTGGGATCAGTGCTTTACTTCCTCCTTCAGCCAAATACTTTTCTTTCCTTACGTGGGAGAATCCATTCCTTCTGGCTTGCACCACCACAGGCTTTGATAGTGTGTCTGATACCTGGCACATGCAAGCTGATTAAGAGCCATGGGCTAGTCTGGGTGAGGTGGTTGATGGTCAGCCCTGCAGTCCTCAGCACTGATCTGATTTCTCCTCTTTCATTTTAACTACTTCCAGCATAGCCATGCTTGCAAAGGTGGGCTTGTTCCCCAGCTCCAGGTTCAGTCAGCAAGGAAGAGGGGGGCAGCGACCAGGGGGGCTGCCCCAAGGGCACTGCAGATGCAAGTTTTTGGCTCCAGCTACAAGAGAACACTCTGGTTGTTTCCACTATGCCTGGGTTGCTGCAGCACACAGGCAGTAGCTGGTGTGAACGCACCCATTCCCCTGTGATTCCAGTGCATTCAAGGCTACTAAACTCCAAACTTAAAGTTATTCATGGGGAGCTTCTCCATTGGGGTCATGCAGCCAATAATTTCATATTGCTGTGATTTACAAAAGTGCTGAATAACGAGCAAGATTGCAGTGGAACTGTTTCTTTTGAGTAACACAGATCTGCAAAACAGTAACTGCCTTCTCCCACATATGCCATGAATTCATAAGAACCTTTCCTTGTCTAATTCTCACTGCTCCCTCTGCTCCACTTTTTCCCTTTAGAAACCCTTTCAAAATAAAAATGAAAGGTGTTTTACTCTTTGTGCAAGTCCACAACTTCTCCATCAACTGCTCTGTATTGCCTCTAGTGACAGAAGTGCAGAACAGCGTACGTTATGTTACACAACAAGGAGGTACAAATTAATCACATTAACGGGACAAACTTCAGTCATATTTATCTAAGCATTGCACAAACATAGTAAGCAGACTTTCATTAAATCTATCTTTAAAAAAAAAACCACACTATGTATTCCATCTAGTGCCCAGCCTTTGTAAGAAGTTATTTTCTTCTTTGTGAGTACAGGAGCACAGAACACAGACAGAAAACCCTGCCTGGAAACACTTTCTATTTTCAAGTAGACACCTGGCATCCTCCTCAGGAGGAAATGAAATGCTGAAAGCAGCAGCCAAGACAGATTTAAAGTTCAAGCCTACATTATTTGCTTCCCCAAGCACACAAGGCTCAAAGTGACATACACTGCAGCCAGTCTGTCCAGCGTTAAATTATTTCTGCAGCATTTGTCTATTCTTTCTCAGTCTTCTACTTTCCTGGTATCCTTTCAGAATCCATAACATTTACGGGAAGAATACGTTCATGATTAGTGATCAAATACAGAAAAGCTTTAATCACAGATAAGCTAAACAGGAAATCTGAAAAATTTATGTAGGCAGCAAATTTGAGATTATAAGGTCAAAGTTATCATGGGCTGCTTCCTTTCCTTTGTAGACTATCATCACAAATCACACTGTTAATGCACTGACAGATAAAGAGAAAAAAACTAGGTTAAGAGATTTGTCCAATATTATATGGGTAGGAGTGCCAGTCTTGCGCCTTAACTACCTGGCTGAATCTTCACTAAGAGGAATGCACCACATGCTCCTTCATTTGATGCTGGCACCTGACTTGCTGCTTGGGCAACCAAGTAACTCCTCTGCACCTGCAGGCAAACCCAAGCCTACCTTCCCCCAGCATGCAATTTATTTGTTGGAACACAACAGACCTAGTCTGAACACAACTTTACAGACATGCCTTCAACTCTGTGTTTCACTCCCAGGTCTTTTTGCCCTTCTATGCTCCCAATAGGTTCCTAAGGCCACCACAGTCCATATTATAAGCTGACTTGTATTTACTTCCCAAGTTATTTAAAGCCCCAGGCTTAATTCTCACACTGTTTGTGGAAACAAAGAGAGTTCTAGTTTTCATACACAGCTCATTCCAAATTCCTTAAGTGGAGAGTAAATGAATATTTACTTCAGAGACAAGATGGGGGAAGAGGAAGGGAGAGCTTTTTCTCCACAGCTCTTCTCAGTCTTGTGTTGCATGATTCACTCATACCTTATCAATATCTGAAGAGAGAGAGTGATCTCCCTCTTCTCTCAGGCAAAAAAAGCAGAAATTCAACACCCACATATCTTATCCAGAGGACAAATCATGCCTTGTGCTTCACATGAGCAAAGAGCCACTGAGTAGAATGAAGTTGGATCTGCTCTTTGGAAGAAAAGTGCCTGTGTGCCATACCTTAGCTGCTGGCTAATGGACATTGCAGAGGTCTGGACGCAAGTGTGAAGACCCACGGGTGAGGAAGGGAAATATATGGGGAATTAATTCAATGAAAGGAAATGGCTGGAAATCAGTGACCATTTTCTCATTTAAAGACACCTGGTGAACATGGCTGTTTGCTGGATGACTCACGTTAAACTTTGATTCTGTATGACTACAAAGCAATATGTGACTGGGTGACTAGGTAAATCTGGGTCCCTTCTACAGTGAAGAAAAAGTCTGCCTATCTAAGCATATCTGAGCTCATCTGAGGGGATTCTCACCTTTTGCATTTATTGTCAACTCTTAAGCTCATAGCAAATTTTGACTTTCTGTGCCGTCACAGACAAAACTCTAGGTTTTAGTTCTCAGACGCATATTCCTAGATTCGTGGTTTGGGTAACTGAATATGGTTAAAGGTAACAGGAATAAGCGGATTTAATGGGCTAACTCGGGTCAAGACAAAAATCCTCTGTTCCTACACTGTGTTCTTGTGCCATCTAGTGGTCCACAGAAAATGGCAGTAAACGTAATGGAGCACTTAACGTTTATTTTCTTGCCAACTAGAAGCAGCTGGAGATAAAAAGATTACTGTATCTACAAAAGGTCAAAGGAAAGCCCATTCCACATGAATAGACTTATTCTGAGAAGCTAAACAATACAATAAAAATAATTACATTTATATATCTAGGTCTTGGAGAGCATAACAAAAAGTGCCAGGGTAGTTATGTAGTTCATAAACCAACGGTAGAAAGATTATTTGAAACATTATTTACTTTTTTCTTACAAAAGGTATTTTAATTCTGGGCAGGAATACTGGCCTGCAAGCAACACAGTCTCCTATGATATCAGTGAGCTCTGAATAATCCATGCAGAAAAAGTATTTCCCCATTCAGCTCCTCACAGGAGGACTCTGCTTTTTTGTATCTAAAAGGCAGAAGGGAAACACATCCCTCCCACAGGACAGGTCTCTTGCATGACTGTGCAGATGAAAATACACAGCCATGACTTGATGATCTTGCAGGTCTCTTCCAACCTGGTTGATTCTCTGATTCATGCTCTGAAGGAACATCCCACAGATAATACAGTGTTTTCCACCTGTCATAATTACTCTGTCAGCTTCCATACATCAACCACATTTAGACCACTTTTCCCTGACCCCCAAGTGAGATGTGAATCCATGAAGTGGCAACCCACAGCCATCTGACACAACACAGAGTTAAAAGGAAATGAATTCTGAGGCAATTTTTGGCCCAGACCTGGTTGCAAGTCTTTCGTGCTTGATTCCTGCAGGTGAACATGTAGTCTCCTGTTACAAACTGCATTACTGTGTATTCTGGTGAAATAACTGGGTCTACCCAGATTTATACCACTGCAGACTATTTGAGAGAACACTGTGCTAGCTAATTACAGCATCAATTAAAAACTGTTTTCAGCTGCTAATCAAATGATCCACAGAATATTAATTATGTGCTAAATAAATTCACTACTAATCCTGAATTCTTGAACTTTGCAATTTGTTCATCAACAATTTACTAAATGAAATGGGAAGTTAATATTCACGGAGTCACTCACTTCAATTTTCAGGAAAGGAGGTATCTACCAGATTTCCTGCTGGCAGTTAAAACAGACAACAGTTGACAGCAGTTTGCTGTAACCTTTGTTTATCATTCATGCTTCTACTTGTGTTCTGTCATCTAATTAATATAATTATATAAACAGATAATATAACAAATTCAGCTGAAAGGAAGACACAAACTTTGGAGTGAAGATGGTTTTTTGTTACATATCTGAATGGAGTTTAGGTGCACTACCAACATAAGTATCTCAGTAAAAACAAGCACACAGAAATTGCTGCTGACCTGTGCTTGCTGTTTTCCTAGCCCTTTTGCCAGCTCAACACACTTTGTATAGTACTCGTGCTTGTTTCTGTCGAATATTTCTGCATATGTATATGAGGTGTAAAGTTACATACATTTAAAACAGAAATAAGTTACATGTGGGAAACTCTCAGCTTACCAGTCTTGCTAATGGAGCTGATACATCCAGAAATGGCTTACACCTTGGTGCTATTAAGTACAGGAAGGCTGTCATTTACCTCTGTAGGCTGACCATAGCCTTGAAGAGCTGATACTTCTACTCTGTTATTAATTACCTGTATTACTTACATGTCAGGTCTTGTTCTGAATCTAGTCAGTAACAAGAAAACATGACCTTCAGGCAGGAAAAGGTCAGGCCTGTAAGTGTACAAACAACATGGATGCAGCAAGATGAAGTTACTCACTTTGGGGTGCCAACTTGAAATCTAGTTTTGCCACTGTTTACTCATCATGAATGCATTCAAGGTGTACCAGGTAGCAGGGAGAAGCAGCAGTTAAAGGTGATCTTATATGAAACATTCCTACCTTCTGATAAGAAGCAAGACACTTATGTAGAGTCCTTCTTCCCTTAAAGCTTTTTTCCAAGACTTAATTGCATACCTTCAGAAACCAGCAATGTTTGGTATTTGCTAAGATGTCTTTCCTGGGAAAGTGGCAAAACTAAAGCCACTTATGAAGCACCAATCCAATAACACATGGGGCAAGAATTATTCTTCTGTGCCACATTCTTCACCTCCGCTTTATGTGTATACATATACCTTTAATACATACACATTTAAACACACTTGAACAGCTGGAATTAGCAGTCACAACAGAAAATCTCCCTGCCTGGTACCATGCACTGAACACTTTTCATTTATGATGCTATTGTAGTAAAATGAGATGTTCGAGACATAACGTATTTAAGGTTCGTGCATCATGTTTGTCTCTCAGGTCTCACTGAGCTACAGAAATGAGCTACTGAGACTTGTTCAATTCATAACATACCGTTAAGCTGAAATACAGTCAGAAATCCTACATACAGATGATCAGCTGTTGCCTTAACATCTTAGCTAGCAGACAGCTTAGAAATACAATTTATCATTTCAAGGGCAACCTGAAATACAGTTCAGCATGAACTCTTTCATCCTCTTTCAAGTGATTACACTTGTATATGCTGCTTTGGTCTCCAAAGCAGTAAAAGGAAATAATCACAATTCTTTCAATGATGTTCAAAAGCATGAAAAAATGCAGTTAATCAAAATGATCCAGTATCTCCAGTAGGTTTTAATTTCTAAATAGTGTATTTATAAATATTTCAATGCTTCATTTTGAAGTTTTTCTTCCTTTTGTAAGACCAGCTAATACTAAAGTTAATGGATAATTCACCCTAGTTTAAATACAAAGATGCTCTTACTTTATGCCATTTTGCAAAACTGTAAAATACACGATCACTGAATACTTATATTTATAAAGCCATGTATAACTGCCCAACACTCTGCTTATTGGTTATAGCACCTTTATACTTTGACCAATATTTATATTTCACTGAATTTAAAATTATTCTTCTCCCACCATGTGCCTCATCTCCATTTTCCAGCAAAAAGGGAAATGGAGACCAAAATTAGAGAATGAGCTGCTGTTGTATTAAGCATAAAAAGCACTCTGAGAAATAAAAGGCCCTATACATCCTGCTTGGAGGCAGCTAAGTCATCACATATAAAGGTAGTAACCTTTATACATAATCTCAGGAGTTACACAAATTTTTCAATAGCCACATAATCTCCTAAATTAAGTCAGCTCTAAATTTAACGTATCCCAGCTCATAAACAGGAACAAACAGAATGGCCCATCCCCAACCTACACTGCTAGGTGCAGGAAACTCTTCTTCCCCTCAACTCTTTCACCCCTTGGTGTTGGCACTTAAGCATTGCCTAGCAGTTGCAGCTTGTCTCACTCTGTTTCTTTTTTCTTGGTCATAAAACCCAAAGAACAAGTTTACTGGTACACACAGATTATGCTATTACTTGAAGTGGCCTAAAATCTTCAGATTGAAAAAGGGATGATCACAACAGTCTTGAGCGTTACTAATTAATGACACAATGCCAAAAATACCCTTGCTAAAACCTTTCAGACCCCTGCCCCAAAACTCTTTTCTACCACACAGTCTTTCACATTGAAGCCATTAGGCCCTCATTAACTTCATGCAGGCAGGTACTGTGTATCATCAATCCTGGCTAGACTTTGGGATTGCAGCAAAATATGTAAGTCTGTTGCAGGGACAGCACTCTCAGAGGCTCTTGCAGGTTTAACAAAACATAATTCACTATTTTTTTAGTCCCTCCTTTTTTTTTTCTGGCTGCCAATCTGTAGTTCTGTCTTTCTGAAGCTATTCTTTTAGGTTGCCATGTCAGAGAAGCAGCAGCTCACATGAAAATCAAGTATGTTGCTTATACAAAGCCAGAAGTCACAACAGCCTTACAGATTATCTCACATCACCAGGAACAGCTGCTGCATGAAACTTACATCATACCTCATACTTATGTGTTCCTGGAAGGCAAAACCAGGAAGTTTTTGTTACCCTTCCACATGGTAATACTGCGTTCATAGAGATGTCTTTCACAGCAAGCAACTAGGGAACATATTTCTCTTTACCAAAGAGTAGTCCCACAGAGAATTGGCTAGGACAGCTTTCTGCAAGCTGCATGAACTGTTGCTATCCTATGTTGAGCTAAAGGAATAGTTTAAAAATGTTAAAAGCTTTCCAATATTTGGACTATTTACACTACAAAAACAACAGCACAAAAGCTTCATTAAAATCAAGTGCACAATCTACAAACCAGTGACCCTATTGCATATCCAATGGAACATACGTCAGTCTGTTAAAGCAGATCGTCTCTTGGAAGCACATCTGTGATTGTCCTGCATCTCCACAGCTGTGCTTGTGTCTATCCTACTCTCGATATACATACTTGGAACATGGTGTTTACAAGAGGTGTTCCTTAGGACAACTCCATCAACACTCTCACATCCTAGGGCAAAACTGTCTGACAGGTCTCACCCTTTCAAGATGAGTCAAGAACTTTCCCTCAGGCTCAGGAAAGCTCCTCATAAATAACAACAAGTACTTCCCAGTTCTGCACTTAAAAATTCTTCAAACACCTCCTTTTTTGATGCTGTCTCAAAAAATACTTGTTAACTGATGCCTTGACATTCTGATCATCACTCATCTCACTGATCAGCATTGTTTTCCCATGTCTTAGTCTGAATTACCTGAGTCTTGGACTGCCTTCTTTGTCTGTGCTTCTATCAGAATTAGTCCAACACAGTTACAGGCTTGTAGCTAAGGTTTTTAAGTGTAAGCTATTACACATACACACAACCTGGAACAGGATGTGGTATTTAACTGGTGTCTTGATGCTGTACTGATTCAAGCTTTAAGGACTCTCTTCCATCTTAAATTTGAATGGACTTGTTGCCCAGCTTTCATGTCACTAAGTGTTCTCATTGCTTACACTCCACAAGCACAGGGTGGGATTCCATCTATATGGGCAAAGACTTGACTGAGAGGTTATACTTCTCTAGGATGTCTGTTACAAGTAACATTAGCCAAAGAAATAATGAAATGCCTTGAGAGTTCTGAGTCATTAATAAAATGTCTGTTCTGCAAAAGCAGAACGTATGACTAAGCTCAGGTGGGTGGAACACTTCAAAACCAACACAACAGCCAACCTCTTCCTAATGATATCCCCGGAGGTCTGACCAGTGACAACAACATGAAGCCAGGGCTGATCCCTTCTGGAACAAAAAAGTTTTCTAGCACTTGTATGTTCTGGTAGGACATAGCTTTTAAGTTTTTGTTTCTTTCAAGTGCTCTTCTGGGAGCAGTGGATTAGTGCTGCATAATCATATTCTGTCAGTACCTGGCATTCAGGTACAACTGATCCTGCCTTGGAGAAAGCTGGAGAATCTTGAGAAAGCATCCAGCTTTCTCAAGATTCATTTTCCATTAATCCACTCGATCCACAGAGCAATCAAAGAAATAAACTAATCAGATGCTGGCTGCATGTCTACTTGCTTAAAAGTCTTTGAGGTGCTCCAGCTTAGAGCAAAACCACAACCTGAGGCTATGGCTGGCACTCTTCTGTTCATGCGGGATACACAGTAACATGTTAAGATGCCCTTACATGCAGAATTTGCTTTGCTTTTATTGTACTAGCATAAATTCATATGGTGAGAAGTGCTGATAAAATACAGTTTAATACATCCCTGTGCACCAGCTCAGACTCAGTAGCTGTTCCTGGCCACAGTTATCTCCATCAAATGCAAGACAGCAGCACTTAGCTTTAAACTATTTGCAAAGAAGATAAATACCAACAGCTTGCTATTTTCTTCAAGCTGAGAGCAGTGCATTTAGATGGTTACTGCAGCCCAGGTAGCTTATAGGTAGCTTAGGTGAGTTCTAAGCTATAGTGGAGATGCGCATATATACCAGTGCAATAGGGACCTCAGACCTTACACTATGAATCACTAAGAAAAAAAATAAAATCACTTTCTAACAGAATCAATTGGGTTCTGGCTCACCTGGCCGGAATGGAAGATGATGGAGTGGGTAAGATACTGCTACTCCAGGAGTAGCAACAGAAGTGCTTCCCTGCCCCAGTTTGTGGTCAGCTGTACTGCGAATGAACCAGGTGAGGCATAGTAGCTTACAGCTCTGCATTCAAGAGCATACCAAAAGCAATGTTTAGCCAGCCATGCAGTGGGAGCCAACAGTCAGTTTACCATGGTTTCAAGCTCCAACAACATGTGATACTCATTCCTTTAATTATCTGGGTAGTGATGGAACCTACCATGTTGCACCTGATTTCAAGTCCATTTGTTTCACAAACGTCAAACAATGAGGGTCCTTGAATGTGCACAAAATTTGTCCACACAGTTCAAGAAAGAAAGATCCTAGAAATATTATTCAGTGTTAGCAGCTTTTTTTCCCCACAAAACCACCCATGTTTTCACAAAGTGGCATCCAACTGTTGATTATGAACAAGGAAAATAACCGGCTGTAAGGAACAGTCATGCTTTAACACAAGGGCACAAGCGTGACTAGAGACACAATTTGAAACATGAAGAACTCCACTTAGATAGCAGAAAAACATATTTTTACTATGGAATTGAAAAAAATACCATGCAAGTTTCCTTAAGACATTGTGGACTTTCCATCCTTAGAGTTCTTTGGATTTGTCTGGACAAGACCTTGAGCAATCTGATCTAAATAGACCTGCTTTGAGCAGAGTTTTGGAGACAATGGAAGCTACAAGCCCCTTCCAACCTCAATTATTCTGTGATTCTAGAAAATTAGTATTTAGAGCTAAGTTTTCTAAAGGGCTCAGTTACCATCTGAGTGTACGGTCATCTTCTAGAAGTGAGTAAAGTGAGCCCACAGCCTTTCAGAGACATGGCCATAAGGTATTATGAAGAGGGATGCCAAGTTACAGCATCTTTTGCTGATCTCCTCAAGCCTTTTAATCCTGGTTTCAAACATAACAAGAAGAAGAACATAAAAATGAAATCCCTACTGGTTGTGTGGGACACATTCCTCCCAGAATGTTCTCTTCCTGAAAAAACATTGTTCACCCAAACAAAGGGAAAATCCCTAGTGAAGTGTAAAACAATTTAAATGCTAACCTTAATTTTATTTACAAATCTTCTGCATGGAAAAGAAAAAAATATTTAATTCGTGTTTAAAGACAGCACACTTATTAGAGAACAGTGGCAATTCCAAGTAGGCTTGTCACAACAGGAGCACTAATATGATTTATATGAGACTCTGCAGTATAATCAGCAATTGTAATACTACTGGAGTATTTGCATTTGAATAAGCATTTGTATGGGGAAAAAAAAAGAAGGGTTCTTCTTTTACTTACATTTTGTGTTTCCAGAAGTGCTTTCCTGGATAGAGTCTTTCCCATCTAGGAGGTGTGAGGGCTTTGTTTTTTTCAGCTTCTATGTATGTTAGTTTTTGGAATCAACACATGGGGGAAAAAGCCACCATTAATCTTCTTCCATGTAAAGATGTATATTGTTATATACCAGTGTTTGTAATTATGATGATTTTTTGTATATTTTTAAAGTGGTTTAGTTATTTGTTTTTTAATTATGAAACCACACTAGAAATGGCCTTACATGCACAAACTCCTGCTGCTTGAAACTGAATTCATCTAAAAAAGCATCTCTGAATGCTGTCATGGAATAAACATGCCATCTATTTTGCACACCAAGGCCAGGCAGCAGCAATTTGTTTCTGTAGCTATAAGAGATTGCAAAGCAATGGAGATTCAGTTCTCTATTGATGTGAACTCTGAGTTAAAATGAACATAACAGGGCTTGTATACATGCACAGCAGGTATGAATTGTTCTTTGAAATGGCCTGATATGGCAGAGAAACATCTGCACAGAAGGACAGCTTGCTACAGCAACTTTAATATGTATTCCTGATAACTGGGGACCTGCAGCTTGTCAGCCTTGGCTTGGTTCAGCTCATCCCTCTCTCCCTGACTAGCTTTTAGAGCTTACAAGCACATGCACATAGGTCTTCTTTTTTAGTTTACTGTAGTTATGAAAGCTCATTTCAGACATTGTCTGCACGAGAAACTCTTCCTTCCATTGCTGTACTGCTGAGGATTTGAAATGGGTCTAGTAAAAGAGGTGAACACACGGTCATGCCTACTAGATACCAGCAAAATGGTCTGCCAAAGAGAAATATAGTTTTTCTCATTGGGTGACAGAGGCATTGACACCGCTGTACCTCTGCAAATTATCCCCTCCACTTGCTCGACAGACAGCAGATCATGTTGAACAGGACCGACTTCAGACAAGACGCAGCAAGTTAACTCAAGCAACACCCAAAGAAAGCTGGAGCCAATCTGGCCAAATTTGCCTGACGTTACATGCAGCAGAGAACAAGGTGGGAAAGGATTTCACAAAATAGAGACAGCTTCAGGGGCTGACATCTCCGATTTCAGTGCTCTCATCTTGTGCTGCTGGCAGAGCTGGCAGGAACAGTAGCCCCACGAGGGGGCTCTGCCAGCACAGGCATCGGCAGCGTCCAACCTTCCAGTGAGCAACTTGCTCTAGTGCCCAGTCACATTCTGCATGTTGACAGGGCTTTTAGTAGGGAGCATTGCTTTTGTAGGAAGTGGCCTTAAACCTAAATATACCTGATTTGGTGTGACATGAAAGCATCTCTCATGTGTCAGGGTCTCTAAAGCAGTTTAAATTCCAGGGTGTTAAACTGGTATAGTTGTATGTATAAATAGGATATTTAGAATAGTAGTTTTCTCTGGGCTGCTTCCAGCAGAAGTAGCAAATATAGGGAGCACGTTTGATAGCTGCCATATGATCTAACTGTGTGTGGAACATGTATAAATAAATGGTAACAAGGAAATTACTTGGACATCTTGATCCTACTAAATCTCTCCCAGACAAAGACTCCTGTATCAGCAATACTTTAAGAAAGCCTGTTGTAGACAAGGGTTTTTTAGATCAGTCAAGTAGGGAAAATGCTACTGTATATGAGCAAAATAGCTTCCTCCTATGCAGAACTGAACACAGTGAAGGGGAAGGGGAGCACAGTAAGTAGCACACACTGATCAAGATAAGACAGCTGAGTTTGACCTTTTATATCTTTTAATACAGCCTTCATTAAAATTCTGAAGTGAAAACAGCTGTGTAATGGTAATCATGAAAGTATAAGGAAAATATATGTTCAAGTAAATATTTATCCCTACAATGCATAAGAATAATCGAGTGATGAAGGTCATTTAAATGTCATTGTACGTGTCTCCTGGAACAACTGCCTGGTCTCATTGATAATAGCACCTGTCAAATGCACAGTGCTTGACTGCTCAATGCTATTGGTAGACTACTAGCACTAAAAGAAATACAGGTGTAAACTGGCAGAGCAGCAGTGACATAGGAGGATGATACACAGAAACAGCAGTGACAACTTCAGTGGGCTGCTGCTTACAAGCTATCAGTAGGAATGTGCTCCTTCTTAGTGGCACTGGGCTCACATAACTACCATAATGTCTTCCAGCGGCTTTCGGGTCAGCGCAGGCACAGTAGCATCTTTCTTGGGATAGCCAACAGGGAGCAACAAGAGTAGTTTCTCGTTTGCAGGGCGCTGGAGCAGCACTCGGAGTTGGGGGCCACAGTTGAGAGGTGTGGAGGTCACTGTGTACAGACCCACATTCTGCAGCAAGACAGACAGCAATAGAATGAGACAGAGGTCTGTGCTCTGTATTTGTGTCCATTATTTCCTACAGGACGTTTACACATTCTCCTATTGATTAGCCCAGAAGTGCTGCTGTGTTAGACTCTGCTGCAGGCTTTAGAACATCTGATTTACTAATAGCCTCAACAGTACCATAAAAGATGCCTGTTTTGCTTACAGAGAAGTACAACAACGGCACATGCTGCCTGAAATGTTTGTGTGCAACAGGAGCCTGCCTGCAGTGCTCACTGTAATGGGGGGTCCATGGCTATAGGCTTTGAGATATAAAAGTCGGCCAGCGAGAAGTGCTCAGGCAATGGGCTTCTCATGTTAAGTAATCTCTACGATCTTCTGAAGAGAAGAGCTAATAGTGGTGGTGCTGAATATCATGAGTCCATGGCACTATGTCTTTCTTTTCACAGAATCATGGAACTGTTAGATTTGGAAGTGACCTCTGGAGATCATCTATTCCAACCCCCAAAACCGGTTTTTACAATTCACCACACCAAACCCCCATGATGTAGTCTCAAACTTTAATTTAGAAAACGAGGCTGCACACGGAGCCACCTGGCAATCTACTGCCTTGGAAATATTCTTCTTTTTCCTGATTCTCTGCCAAACCTCTTATACATCTGCCTTGTACTAGAAGTCTTAAGGATCCGTTTGTTTCCCTGGCAGGTACATCATTCTACTTTCACTAAACTAGTAGTGTCAATTAATTTCTAGAAGCTGGGAAAGACGCAGCACTAAGGAGCCTATCAGTTCATAGGGAGCCTCAGAAATCCCACCTGATGATGGGCTGGCTCTCCTTGTCAGTCCTACTGCTTCTGACTAAGGCACTAGTGACAGTGTTAGTTCTGGCCCATTCCCTTGCACTCCCTTTGATCCCAGCTCCATGGAGGGACAATACAGAGCACTGTACAGCTGCAGAGCAGCAACACCACAGCAATGTGCTTCTGCACTGCTTGCTCACTTCTCAGATTTCCCGTATCTGAAGATCCACCCAAGAAGCAGCAATGCGGGAAGGGAAGCGTCACTCAAAACAGAATGGAGAAGAAATGGCACCTTGCTGTTATCCTGCTGACAGGCCAAGTTAACTATCGAATAGCATCGCTACTTACACAGTTGTGTGAGTACATCAGATACAACACGCAGAACTGAGCATGGAGAAACCACTGAGAAAATCCACTGACTGGTGTCAAACATGCTGAGCTTCAGAAATCAGTTCACTTTTGGAAACGCCTCAGACTGACTGAAATAGTACAGCTTCTTCTGTGAAATATGTCCCTGATTTTTCCAGCACTGTGCACTGAAAATGATCTGGGGTCAAGCCATTTTTTTAGGTATTACTTAAAAGGGGACAGTGTGGCACTGCACAGCTGTGCTAGGGTAGTCTGCAGACCCTGTCAGCCCTGTTAGGACAAGACAGAAACCACAGGAGCTAAAACTTGTGCCAGAAGCTGAGTGACAACTCTGGAAGTAAGCTTCATTATGTTTTTATTCCTGATAACCAGAGGATAGGAATCACCTTCTCAAACATAGACATGTGCAGAGTAACTTTAAGACTCAAAACTAAGATGTAGTGGCAGGAATTGGAGTAATCCAGAAGACTGATAATGTTAAAATCTAAATTGGGCTCAACACACATTTGGGCAGAATAGTCTTGGTATGTAATCCAAACCAATACACTGATTCCCAGTATGTCTGTTCTGTCAGCATACCTGCAATGCAGCAAGCAGGATACCACAGGCAATAGAAACGCTGATTTCATTGTAGTAGTGGGTCTTCTTTTTGCCATTGGGAAGCCACCCATATACCTGCTTGAAAATGAGTATCAGATATGGAGCAGTGTCCAAGTACTCTTTGATCCAGTTTGTTCTGCAAAAGAGTAATGCTTAAGACATCTATTTTGCAACTTTTTCACTTTCCTGTAAGTCACATTTACCGTCTGCAAAGGGACACTAAAGGCATGGGACAATTATAGCAGTAGACTAAAACTTAGAACACTTATTGCAAAGGGTTAAGTATTATCAGCTTAAATAGAAACATTTCTGACAAAAAGAAAAGCTTGAACAAAGTTCCGTATTTTAACAGATTGAACTGAGGAGTTGATAAGCTCACTCTCAATTGCATAAAAATATAAGGTAGGTCTTTGACCTCTTATTTATGAACTGGCCTCACAAGCATTTGCCCTTGAAATTGTGTAATTCCTGGGATTTTTGCAGACTTGCAGGTTCACCTCTTACCAGCAGTGTCAACTTTTTCATGATTTTAGGGAAAACTGCTAGCAGAAAAGTTCAAAACTTCTTGATCTAAGGTGTAAACCTAAATATAGTTTCAAGCTTTATGCACATGCTTCATTTGACAAGCCAAGGCTCAGAAGAAGTCTTCCCATTGAGTGAAGTTAAACAAGTCAGACTTTGGAACAATGAAATATTGCATAATTCAGCACTTGCACAGGGACAAGTTGTGGGGCTACCTCAGCCTGCAACAAGGATCCCAACAATTTAGGGAGCTTCATTTTTTGGAGAACAACAGGAAAAAACTGGGACAAGCGTTGTGGCAGCAGAGGTTACATAGGAAAAAAAAAAACCAACAACAGAGCCAAATGCTTGGAAAAGTTTCAAGATGGAGAGTGTATAATCCCTTTTACTGGAGGCAATTTTATGTACCAGCCACCAAGGCAGGATTCTACATGTATTTTTAAGTTTTTCTTTCCCAACATGAATCTTAGAATTATATTAAAAGTGAGAGGGAGGAAGAAACGGGAAAGGATACTGGGAGAATTCAAGACAAGCTTCTTTTATCACTTCATCACAAGCAAAGGTTTTAAAAATTAAGCTGGATATTTTTCAGGTTTTCTTTTTTTTTTTTTTTCCCCTTTTCCTGAAATTAAGTTGGGATGGAGGGGGAAAGCCTGCCTAAAACTTCCCAATATAGTTTTTCCTAGACTAAAACACAGCTCCCTTCAATCTGCTTAGCCCACTGAATTTTTCGTACCTCAATCTTTTCAGGTCATTAACCCATCTGTCTCCCATCCTTTTTTTGTAGTTGATTTCTTCTTCTTCTTCTACAATCTCACGAATCTTATGTTTTAAATATGGATCTTGCACTACCACAAAGGTCCAAGGCTCAGTGTGTGCTCCACTGGGTGAAGTACCTTCATACAAAAACAGGGAAAGATGAAAACCCAGGAAGGAGGGTGTGCAGTGAGAGGTATCAACTTTTCCTCATGGGCTTTCAGGCTGAGCAATGGCAAAGCAAGTGGATGAATCAGGGAAAAGGACTGAGATAAATTTTGGCAGACAATCCTGTCCATTTCTTTCTCAAATGCTGTGAAGTCCCATTCAACAACAGAGGTTGGTACTTTCTTACAGCCGTCTTACAGGGAACCAAAGTCAGGGATGCTTAAATTCCTGTGTGGTTGTTATGATGAGGTAGCATTATGGTGCAATATATGCACACAGTAATGATATTGCAAAGCGTTATAACAAAAGCAACACACTGTCTGAATATGCATCCAACTCTGAGACATGATTTTAGCTGAAGGGCAAAGCTAATGGCTTTCAGGGAAACAAGGCTAAGTGACCACCCCAGGAATCTGTTGCTGACTGACAAAGATGAGGAGCTGCACAATGCTGACATCTGCCATATAGCATACAGGTTTGAGTATTTTGTCCCAGAGACAGCCAATGTATGTAGATGTGAGCATATTAAATCTGCACTTGCTCATTCAGCCCTTCTTGTTACATCATTGGAGAATATTTTAACAGCCTAGAGGATGAAAGCCAGAAGCTGAAGGGTATAGTTGTCTCTGCAGGCTGACAGATAAGGAAACTATTTAGACCTCTCTAGCCCCTCATACACATATCAAAAAAATTTGAAGGTCTTGAACAAATACAATATTTGCTTACCTAAGCACTGATTTCAGTTTGAGAAACACTGAATAAGCAGCTTGAACTACCTTTTATATTAAAATGTGTTTATATTGTGCACCTTGCCTCTTCTCAGGTTTGGCTAAGAACTGATGACATTTATGCTTTGCTTTGTTTTCTTTTCTCTACACAGCCCAAAGCTTTCAGGGTTACTAAGTACTTCATCTGCACTCCAGGCTTGTTCGCTTTGCTGCATTTGCCAAAACATGCTCAGTGTTCTAATGACTCCCAGCTAATTAGAGGAAGATGGAGACTCGTTACAGTGCAGTAACAAAGCTGCTTACAGTTTTTAATGGGAAAACAATGCACCTCAAATGATAAGAATGTCTGTATTGTTAATTCTGCTAGAAGCTACTGAATGTGTCTCTAAAGTTTTTTATATAGTTTCTTTAATATCAGCTACTGCTGTAGCTGGTTCATAGAATAAGAGAAATAACGAGGGTCAAAACCACTCCTGGCTGAAGTCTGTGTTACTAAAGCAGAGATGAGATTAGTCCAGGACATGACAGTAATGATTTGAAACACATGAATTCTCAAAAAAAAAAAAAAAGGGAATTATTTCTGATATTCAGTTAAATAACCTCCATCAGGGTCCTCATCGTAACACTCCAGCCATACGCAAGAGGGGCCTGGAACTGATTTGAAAGGACTGGAAAAGTTTTTTGTTCTAGACTGAAACTTCTTTCCCATAGTAAACCCTAACCACTCATGTCAACCATTTATGGCTGAGACAATTTCGTTGATTTGTTTGGAAAAAAAACAAACCAAACAAGAAACAAACCCCACACATGACAAATATCATCATAATACGTGAAGTTGTAAAATGTGAAGTACACATGGTTTGACATTTTTGAGAAAACACACTTCTGTATTTCTGTTTGAAAGATGTCTCACTAAACTCTACATCAATTTTATGTTAAATAACATCTTTCAAAGCTTGTGAAAATGTTTTGTTTCATACCGTGGAAATGTCCTTTTCCCCTTTTGCACTGCAGATACAAAGGAATTGAGAATGCTCCAAATCAGCCAGTGACACACAGTTGTTCAAGTTGAGTAATTTCCAATCAATCAATGGGTGCTCATGCATTACGGCTACAGCTGAAACTAGGAAAACCATAAGCCAAATACCAATTCCCTTGGCTTTTCCGCATCACTTTTGCACCATTGAACAGCAGTGCTGATCCTTTTTTTTCAGACCTTGAAACACTTGGTACCATACCTGCTGTTCTGATGACATTATCGATAACCTCCCTGGGGACCGGCTCATCACTAAGAAACCTGACAGACCGCCTCTTATTAAGAAGCTCATAAAACATCTTTGACCTTTTAATCATTTCGGCCTCAGTGTAGTGCTCTGAAGAGAAGGGGACATGGGCAACATTTTCCTCAAGTCCTTGACACTCTTCATCCACCTCTGCAAGAAAATAAAAGTGGTTAGGAATTTTTCTGTTTTCCTCTGGAGAACGCTGTTTATATCTTCGGCATTCACTACCATAATGCACTTTGGCCTGCACTGGCATATATTCCACTTCTACACCGCTAGAAAGACAAAGTCTGAGGTTCCAGTTGACACAACTCATTGATCCCTAGCTCCAGTTACTGAGTAAACACCTTGTTTAAATACCAAGAAGCAAGAGGGTCCTGACTGGCTGTAGCAAGTGTGATCCACAAAGAAGATATGGTTCTCTGAACTTCAGTCTGCAGGCCTGCCTCTAAAAATGGGTTACAGGCTGAAACAGTGGTGAAAATGTGGCCAAACCTTCAGCCCACTCTTCTCCATAAGTAAACGTGAACATGTGTGTCCCTTTCTGAGCAGTCTAATCAGAAAAAAAATAATTCCTGAAGTTAAAAGGAGGACTTAACAATCAATAGATGTAAAATCTCCTCTGAAGAGCTGAATGTCAGCTTCTTCCATATTCATATTTCATAGCAGAAGCACAAGTTTAGGCTCTGCAAATGTGACTTTGTGGTTACGTTCTTTGGTTTCATGATACTTTCAGCATAAAGGGAAATGGATGACAGGCATCTATACTTAGGATAACAACATATCAAATGTAGGGTATTATGTTTCTTCTCTTTCATTTAAGAACTCAAAATGGTTCCTCATTTCACTGAAAACTGTCTCTTTGGGGGTTTTTTTAATACCACTTATGTTGTCTCTGAGATCTCCTCTTTCTCCCCTGCATTCCTAGAAACAGCAGGGATAGCATTTTTTGCAACTATGATGCGGAAGTTAAAGCCATTTAAATTTTGCATTTTGACTAGTCAATAGTATTGAGCAGTCTGCCACAGAGGGCTGAGTCAGGAAAAAGTATTCCAGTTCTTTTTCAGTCACCATTAGGCTATTATTCTGAAATCATAGCAATCTCCAGTGCAAATTCAAACAGCAATTATTTCTGTGTTTTAGTAGCATGCAGTTGCCTTAGAGACCAAGCTGAGTTTTTGTTCATTTTATAAACAGCAGTGAAATATTCACAAGTATAGCTCAGCATGTGCAAGAGACTGCAACATATCCAGTGTCATATGTTGAATCTAAACAGAATTATTCTGGTCCTCAAATAACATAGATTTCATTTAGCATGCAAAGAAATCACCCAGAAAATCTGTTTTGTTTAGCATTTCATGCCTGCGTTAAGCACTCTCAGTCACAGTCTGCAAGGACCTGGCTCCAGGGTAATGGGAAGCAGTGACCCATTGTAAAAATTATTTTTGCGGCCATCTTGCACACTCAAACTGAAAAAGGAAAAGGATGCCTCTTCCCAGTGTTCCCTTTGGGATTTAGACTTAGTAAAGCAGATTATTTACTATTCAATGGCAACTGGTTGTCTAAGATTTGCCCCGTTGTTAGGATTATGCTGATATTCTCTTTCAGAAATTTTCACACCCCAGTTTTTGTTTTGCTCTTCCTCCTCCACACTCACTGAAAGGAATACCACAGGGATAAATGGCTATGTTTACACTAGAAAGTGGTGTGGTGCAATAGGATGCTGAGAGAAAGAGCTGCTTCTGGGGACCCAGTGTTCAACATCTTACAGGTTTTGGAGGGGCAGGGTAGCTGGAGAGGTAAGGCAGGGAGATGTTTAAAGCTATGCTTCTTTTCCACCCCTTCCATGCTAAGCATGTTACTATATGATGCCATTTTGAAGGACCACTAAGTTAAGCTGGTAAAAGACAGTATGCCAAACCTTCCACAGACAGAAGTGTAGACAGTGATAGCTGGCAGCCAAAGTATTTCAGACGAAAAGTGGTGACCCAAAAAAGTATAAAACCATAAGGAAAAAACAGGGACTTGGAAGATGGCAACTCATCAGCCCTTTCTGACTTGACTGAGAACTGTCTGGCCAGTAGAGAAATTCAGAAGGTGTCCACTGACATAGACAAGATGGAAAATCAGCAAGCTTTGGGACATAGCCTCTCCTGTGGTCTCCATGCAAAGGACTTACAGGTCTGGAAGCTAGCTGGCCTCCTGCAACTGTCTTTACTGGTCCAATAAAACTCATTCTCCCTCCCAAGACCATCTTATATAGCAGTACTGAAACTAAGCAAAGATATTCATGGCTGAACTTAACTGAGATTTAGCAGTTACACAGAATGATACACATGTTAATTTTATCCGTACGTACTCACGTGAGAATAGTTTCTAAATGGGAGAAATACTTTCCTTATGACAACAAAAAAACTTCCTGAAATCACAGAATCATAGAATAGTTTGGGTTGGAAAGGACCTTAAGATCATCTAGTTCCAATCCCCCTGCCATGGGCAAGGACACCTCACACTAAACCATGTCA
>WTXV02015737.1:9286-19393 GCA_009823435.2 Nymphicus hollandicus
AGTTAAAACCATCTCTGTGGAAGTGCCTCCCCACACTGTTAGATTTGGCTGACAGCAGCCAACCTGCAGAGAGCTGACATCAATGGTGCACATTCCAACTCTGCGACTAGATGCAACAGCACAAGAAACATGTTGTTTTAGCAGAGGTAGACCACAAGAGCAAAGCTTACCTGCACCTTCGTTTCAGAGCAGTCTGCAGAGTTTAGCAATTCCTCCCCTTCACCTTAAAACTCAAAACCTCTTCCCCTCCTGGGCACCCTGTTTGTGGTCACTCACAACCCAATTAGCACCCAGTGGGACACCCACATCCTGAGCTGCATCATGAGACATCCATGGTGTAGTTCCTATCCTAGGGGTGGCTGCATTACAGCAGGTGCCCAATACTTGGAGACCCCTACTCAGCCTCTTTACATCAGGGTGAGCTGAGGGCAAGACTGCTTCTCCACCTCCAAACCGCCTTGCTCCTGCAGCTGCCTGCAAGGACCTGGGTACTGAAGGCAGAGCAGCCCCAGGGGAAAGCTCAGCACCCTGCATTCGTCAGAGGAGAGGCAGCAAAGGGCAGGGGAGGATCTCAGCAGGTTTGGAGCCTGTTCCAGCCCCAGAGCTGCAGCCCTACTCATACAGGCTTATCTGGGTGGATCCATATACCCATGGTGAGGAATATAAACCACTGAGGTCAGCAGAGGGATTAAAAAGTATGTGGGCTCGATAACTCTACAGAGGTGCTCCAATTCAGGAGGAAACCCAGCTGAAGGGTAAGGCTGAGCAGGGGAACAGGCAGCTACTTAGGCCTCAACCATGTGCAGACATCCTACAGATCCTGCCCTGCTCTCTTCACACCAGTGTGCCACAGGCACAGCTTTGTATCCCACTGGGAAAATGAGGCTCCTCAAGCAAGCCCATGGGATGAGATCCTGACATCTTTCTGTATAAGCATAAGTAGCTGATCTGCACGGAGCTGCTTAAAAAGTGCACAAGTGCAGAACAGAAAGAGCATCAAAATCAAACTCCTGCTTTTAGAAACACACTAAAAATACTCTCTGCTAGAGGAGATGGCACAACAGCTAAACCACCTGCTAGGAAAATAATTGCTAAAGTGCCTAAATACAAAGATACGTGATTTAGAGACTCTAATTTGGGTAAAGACAGTTAGGATGGACTACCTTTCAGGAAGAGTCCTTAATACTTCAGAGATGGCAGGCACTGGTTTGGCTGCCCAGCTTCTCTTTTTTGACTCTCCTGCTAACTTTACCCTCTGGTAGCTTCACATGAGAGAGAGGGAATAAGCCAAGGATCTAACTCCCTCTGCTCTTTCTTGCACCTTCTTTAAGGCACAACAGTTTCACCCTAACACAAGGAAACAAAACAACATCTTGAGACCTAGCACTGTAGACTCACACAGTTACTGGTCACCTACCTGCAGGCAGCACGCTGGGACACACAGCTGAACACCTCTGTAGCAATTCCTTGTCCACAGGATACGGGAAGGAAGCCTTTCCTCTTGTTCACTTGAGCTTTCAACACACACCCCCCATCTCCTGTGCAACCCGTTATTCTCCATCCTGCGGCACCTTGCATTTGAAAACACTTAGAAAATGACACCATAAATGATCTTATGCCCCACTGCCAGGGTACAGCAAGATCCGACTGTTCCCTCAAGGACAGGAAAGCACAAGAAACTCACCTGTTGGGCTGAGCTTGTTAAATGGCGCCCATGGGCTCAGGTGGAGTTAATCAGAGCCATTAATGCTCATTAGTGCCCCAAGGCCCAGCACCTGCTGCTCCACTCACTGCAAAGCCTTTGCTCTGTGGGTGCCAAGTATTCAGCCTTTCCTCCTGCCTGCCGTGGAGTTTATAGTTTTCAACATAACAAAGCCTGAGCTGTGACCTGTTTTTCACTGCTGTTGACTCAAAGGTTTCCCAGGTTTATAACAGTACGACATGTTATCGTGTGTGTAGTATGTGCTCCCGTTGCTCTGAATTCACAAAGCAAGTGTAAATTAAGGGTTGGATTCTTGTGCCATGTCTTCGGTAGCTGACAGGTGATCCCAGAAGGGTTGTGCCCCTGCCTTTGAGAGGGATAGTTTGGTGTACAGGGTCTTGTTTGTGTCCTGCTTGTACAGTACAATGAATACAGACCTGCCAGACAAGATCAGAGCTTAAGTTAGATGTGAGGTTACTTAAAATGTTGCCTACATATTGCGAAAGCTCTGAAAATGAACAATATTGCATACTTTGCTCACCAAAAAGGACTCTGGGATAAATATACTGTGCAAGCTACTACAGCTCCAATTGGAACCAATTAAAGTGAAGAAAGATTTCGTCTAACTTAAGTGCCATGGATCATAGCCCTTCGCCTCCATCTTTTCACATATCCTTACAGGAACAAGAAGTTAAAGATATACTTGCTGCTTCTAGGCTTACATCTTGCGCAGACTGGAATTCAATTAACATTTTTCTGCTACAAAACTTGGAGAATCACTTCAGAGCTGCTGCTCACAATGCAGAAGTGACTGAACAAATGATATTCTCATTAACGCTCTGCCTTTCCCTGCTGCGCAAGCCAAATCCTTGAACACTAAAAGCACCTCAGCATCAGCTGGGTTCACAGACATCCAGAGCAATTTTTCAAGCTCCCTGACTTTTATAGACCAAGGGGGAAGGGATTTGGTGTGCTTTAATCCATTCTATTATATGAACTCAGAAATGGTTTTCACTCTCTAGCACTATAAATTAAGCTGGCTGCAGTTATTCTTTTCCTGATTATGCTGAAAGTTACTGGGAATAATTTGATGACTATATTTCCTTGCCCTTCTTTTTCACCTTCTTTTTCAGAATTAACCTGTGAATTTAGTTTCCCAGGTAGTAAATAAATAATGCAATAAAACTGGAGATAGTAGCTGACACATTCACATCTGTATGCCTGAAATTGTGGATTAACCCAGTAAAAGCTCTTGTACTTTGTATGTGGAATTTATTGTACTCACTTCCCAGCCCTACAGACTGGAAGAACATACTGTACAAAATAATCACCTTTTTTTTGCATTCCTCTGTTTTTTTATCTAGAAGACTAATCACTTGTTAGAAATAAGTGAATTCACCTTTGCAAGTCATTAGACAAATCCTATCCCACCCATTACAGAGACTGGAAAACTCAGGTAAAGAATCATATAGGGATGGAGATTGTTCTCATAAAAATAGTCCAATCTGTGCAATGCAAGCTACTGTTAAGTACTTCCAAAGATGGAAAAGAATCTGCTTTGTTAACCTAGTCATAAAAATACATGTAATTAGGGAACAGATTACATCTGTTTGACTCCCCCTCATTTGCTCTGACCATTGTAACACCTTGTCTCCTAAACCCTGGTAACAGAGGGAAAGATGTAAGAGACTTGGATTACTCTGGATAAGCTAGGGGGTGCACTGTACATTTCAGAGTGTAATAAAATGTTGCTTCCTTACAGCATGATGGTATTCTGGGAGTCTAACTGTGTCTCTCATTCATGTGCATTAATAAATGTGATTTCAGTGCAAATTACTTCACAGTATCAGTAAGCGTAGCAGAGTCCAGCTCCAGGCTGGGTACTCTTAACAAATATCATCTTTTAAAAGCTTCAGTAAAACCTACTTGGGATCCCATCAAATTCAAGTGCCCGTGTCAGTTATTCTCAATTATTCTAACTATAAGGACGTGTCAGGTACACCAAAGACACCATTCAGACAGCATGACTCCCCTAAAATGATAACTTTAGCATAATGCACTTGACAGTGAAAAAGCAATAATAGCTATTTTGGGAACAAAAGAAAAACACAATGGATCTGATGACTAAGTGTTCTGGTCCCCAGTGTAAAAGCAAAGTAGATCCCTGTCGTATTTAACTTGATTCCTTTGAATTAAACACTTCCATTAAAAGTTTCCCACAGTAGCTTTAATATTTAATTATGTATTCCACCAAAGGAAAGAACAAAATCTTTGCAAAGGGTTTTTTTTTTTTTATATGCATGTGAAATATTTATCAGCATATCTCTTTGGACAAGTATTTTTATCCCCCAGGCTGGGAAAAAGCTTCCGTGTACAAATCAGTTTCAAAACATTTTATTTTACAGCTTGGAAGTTTTCTATACTTCAGCACCTCACGCCGTGACTTTGTTATTTCACTTGTTAATGAATGGTAATTAAATCTCTTTTGGCTGAAAAGGTTGGAGGGCTCCTGCTGTATTACAAAAACAATTTCTGAAAGTTACAAAAATGCCCAAGTGTCTAGAAATTAAAGCGTAAAGTTTGCCATGTTCTGAGTCAAGTTTGACTCACTTGGAAGGATTTATGTGGGAAAACAGCACGTCCCAATCAGTGTGTACAGTCTCCCCTGTTGAATAGACATAATTATGCCACTTTGTGTCTACCAGAGTAAATAGAATCCTATTCTTAATAATGTACAATGTGGCCGCGAACTTCCTTGATCTTACTAACTGTAGCAAACACTGGATAAACCCTATTACATACTACCTGCACAAAGAACTGCTACATGTGTACATCTGAGTAAAGACTTGTTAATTTTGCATTTGCTCAGTGGGGCTTGAAACATCAGCCATTAATTTTAATTCTTTTCTGTTTTCTCATTCTTTTTCAGGTGCTTTCAGTCAGAAGATAAATGGAGTGCTTACAATAGAGGTAGACAAAGGGGAAATAACTACATATTAAGGCATTTTGTGATGTTACAGTGCTAAATAAAGACACAGTATTGAAGAAATATCTGCATGGTCTCCATTATTAAGTTACACCAGTGCAAGCTTCCACTGGCATTATAAGAGCAGATTTAGTCCACAGTTTTTAAACCAAAACCATGTAAATTCTACTATAAAATGCCTTTTCCTGAAGGCAATACAGTGATTCCAGAGAGAAAGTTGATTCTGAATTTCTTTTAAAATTACAGTTTCTCAAACAATCCAGCACAAACAGAGTTTAGCAAAACACTGGGAATGAGAATGTGGTGAGATGAGTCCATTCCTAAGCTGTAACTTTGGGAAGGGGTCTGCTGAGTGCAAAGCCCGCTCCAATGAAGTGAGGAACATCAGACCTGTGGCGTGGAAACTTCGGCTCCTTGTCAGTCAAGAATCGTTCCTTCTCCCTTTATATAGAAACAAAGAAAAGGAAAACACATATTTCATTCTACAGCCCTATTCATTCTGCAGCCCTTTGCAAACCAAGGAAATCTGCATCCTCCAAAGTTGTTTTCATGCAACCACATATCAAGAGATCATTAAAAAATTGTTGATTAAAGCCTGTTGGGCTAAACCGCCAAGCCTAGGTGTCTGTTTGGGTCTAATTACAAGCTTACTGATGCTTTTTGGAACTACTAGAAATTAGAAATAAATGAGCTTTTTTCCTGCTACTCCCCAAAATGGTCAGAGCACCTCATTAGAGCAAGTTTGTATATGAGCTCAGTGACTTCACATTCCTAATCACCATCCCATTCTAGCGAGTATACGCTTGTTTTCAAACAAACAGCTACATTCATCAAAGGCACAATGGGGAGATACTTTTTCTTTGTTGAATTTTAATGAATAAATAGTGTTGTCTGTCTTCATATTTTAACAAAGTTCTAGTGATAATTACCCTGCCTGTGACACTGGTGGAAAACTAACAACATGCTGTGGGTGCACTGATAGCCCCAGGAATTTTCTCTATCAGAGGATCCAGGGGTGGTTAAATGGCCTTAGGAGGAGGGAACAAGGATTAGCTGTTTTCACTCTTATGAGACTGGGGATGTAAACACAGAAGAACAAACAGAAAGGGCACTATTTCACATTTACTGTGATATACCTGGAGGTTTCAGAGAAGGGTCTTAAGATATTTAGAATTAACCAAGTGAAGCTTTATGAAGTGCTAGTTTATCTAAACAGCAGAGGTCTCAAGGCTTTACAAAGAAGGTCAGTGCCATTACTTTTATTTTAGTCTTTGAGACTGAGACATAAGTATGAGTGCAACCACGCTTTGGCAAAACATAGCCCTTGTCACATCAGTACCCTTTCTCAGTCCCCAGTAAAGGAGAAGAAAACACTTTCTGGAATTAATACTTTTCTCTTTGTCCCTAAATAACTGTGTCAGGAGAGGAGGAAGTTCAGAGAAACACTGCGGGATGACTAGTCATCCTTCCTTTTCCAAATTTAACCCATATGGAGGTGGGAGAATAGGCAAAAGATGGCACAGTTGAACTTAACCATGACAACCATTTATAACTGGTTTAAATTGTATCACTGTGCCACTAATGGATGTGCCAGCTGACAGCTCTAAAATCTAGCATGCTATGTTTAGACGGCTCATCCTATCTCACTACTGTGCTTCCAACTTTGGGAAGATAAAATGATCCAGAGTCCATGTCATTCCTTCCCACGGAGACAGCCAACAGATGTGCTCATTTTATGGAAAATTCTGCGCAGCTGACTACTGTAATATATAATGCAGAATGAATGTGCAAACAGCCACGTGCAAAAGCTCCGAGTTACTACTGCCATCCCTCAGTACAGTTATCTACTTATATAGGACTGTAGGATCATGTCTCTGGTATGGATTTAAGCTCCATATTTTCTCACCAATCCTTATCAACATCAAACTGGAACCCTGGTGTTAGAAGTAACTAGGATAAGTAGTGAAGCAGAAAGGACACAAGAAGCAGATGGAGAGAATGGGAAGAGTAAGAGAAAGAAAGCCTAAGACACCTGGGAAATACTACATCCAGAATCAGAGAGCAGAAAAAGAGGATTTCAAATTCACAATCAAAATCTTAAGCATTGGATTTTCAGCTTGAACACAAAACAAAGTTAAATTACTGTTGTCGCTCATTATATTCCTTCAGCATCCCATGTAAAGCTGCATTAGGTCAGTATCAAGACTTTAAATCACAAACCAGAACTATCTTGTGCAAATCAATAAAAGCTTTTGATGATACCTTTCTGTGAGGTTATCTGAGAGCATTAATTCTCTTACATACCAAGGTAGTCAATAATGCTATTAATGCTATTGTCCTGACAGGATCCTCTTTTTATTAGCAAAACCAGCCACATTTATTTCAGACACAATGTTAATGTTAGCCAGCATGATAAAGATCAATCAGTGGGTTTGTGTCAGCTGGGATTTAGAGCAACCTGAGACTGTAGGGATCAAGTGTACCTGGCTCTTTGGCCAGCATGTACACCCCAAGCAGTGCCTGTCCAGCCCAGTCTAACTCAGGTACAATGTGGAATGGAATGGCTGTATGTCAGGAGTGAAGCACTCCTCGGGGAAGGATCTGGCTGCACAACAGGCGCTCTCTATTGCAGAAAGCAAAGGACACGTCACGCACAATTGGCAGTTTGGAGAAGGAAGGCTGCACAACAAGGTTGTTTCCTTTGCACTGTTGCTGGGCAACACGAAACGCAGCCTGGAGATTAGAGAAGCTGCAGTTATCCAGGACTGATATGCCCAGTTATGCCTTGGGGTGTGCATATTCTTCAAAGCAGGATGTAGTCCAACAGGTTTGACTGGAGAACAAAACAGTGAGGGACAGAGGAGAGCAAAGCCCAGCACCTGACTACGTCTGGCTGCCACAAAGACAAGTGCAAGTCAGGGCTGACAGCACAGTGCTGGTAGCTTCTGAGCCTGAGATGGGAACAATGAGATGCTATCATCCTGTGGAAGAAGCACTCACAGAACGCACATATGTCAAAAAGACACCATGCTCATCAGACTACAGCTATGCCTGCCCACAAGAACAACAAGCTGCACTAATGGCAGATATCTACCCTGAACCTACAAACAGTGGTATGATTTCAGCATTAATTGACCTACAACACGAAACTCCATTCACCATGTATGATTAAGAGACCCAAGTTTAGTCACCATCACCTCAAACAGTATTTTTGTTTTACTTTAAAGCAGTTATGCCCCTAATAATTATTGGGATTTTTCCATAGATATGACAGGAATGAATTCTAGGTACAATATAACAACACAACATGGGTGAATTTCTTCTCATCCGATGAACAGAAAGAAACATGATGCAGAGTCCAAAATGGAAACATTAAAACTATTGTGAAGAGGATACTTATCTGCTGGAAATGGATTATCAGGCATTATGGTAGCCTCACATATTGATCCTAAAGCTCCCGAAAAGCCATTAGCACTGCACAATTCTTGCTAATTCCAAACATTAAGGTAACATTATGCAATTTTCAGATAGACACAAGTCACTGTTTATCACTGACAATTTTGCTAATTTAGTCATCAAAATTGTTTGCTGGCTGGAATATGATTAAGGAAGAATAGATACAGGCAGCTTTGAATTATGTTCAGCAACACAGAGAATTGTTGGCTTTTGTGTGTGAAGAAGGGACAGGCTGAGGATAGAAAGGGGTGGAAAGATAAAAAGCACACACAGAAAAACTTGGTAAACAGATCATGTCATGTAACTGCAGGAATCTAACTAAGAAACTCTTTAAAAGTGAAGTTCAATCACTCCATTTTCAGAAGTCACAAACAGTTTTGGTGTCCCAGCTCGGGGATTCGTTATAACAGTCTAATCTCTCAGACTGTACAAATTAGGTCACTTTAATGTACCAGAAATTGGGCAACTAAGATCCTAGTTATTTGCTTTTAATCAAGAGGAGCAGCTGAAGGCTCAGTTGTGGACTGAGAGTAGCAGGGAAATGCTATCAAATTGCTACTGGTTAAGGAGAGACAACAACTACTTACAGGACAGTTCTTAGGCTCTACCATCAAAAGGGTAAGACGTCTGACAAAGCCAGACTGAGCATTGCTCACTTTCCTAAATCTGGATGTAGGAAGGGAACAAGAAGCGGAATGCTCTTCCCTGTAACCATCAGCAATTATATCTGCCGCCAGTAGGGGATGGTCATCAGTCACAACTACTACATTTTGGAAACAAGGACATTGTTCTTACACCAGGATTACGTAGTTGTCACTCGAAGAAAGACTGTGCCCCATATCAGATGCTGTTCCATTATCACTTGTAAAGTGCACCGAGGTCCACATAATGCTTGAGGGTCTCTCCTGATATTTGTAGTTAATGGCAGTCAGGTGAAGTCCCTGGTGACTGGCAAAAGGGAAACATTGCACCCATTTTTAAAAAGGGTAGAAGGGAGGATCCTGGGAACTACCAACCTGTCAGCCTCACCTCTGTGCCTGGGAAGATCTTGGAACAGATCCTTCTAGAAGCTATGCTAAAGCACATGGAGGACAGGGAGGTGATTTGAGACAGCCAGCATGGCTTCATCAAGGGCAAATCTAGCCTGACCAACCTAGTGGCCTTGTACAATGGAGTGACTACATCAGTGGACAAGAGAAGAACTATGAATGCCATCTATCTGGACTTCTGTAAGGCATTTGACACAGTTTCCCAGAACATCTTCCCTAAATTGGACAGAATGGATTTGATGAGTGGACTGTTTGCTGGATGATGAATTGGTTAGATGGTCACATCCAGAGGGTAGTGGTCAATGGCTTAATATCCAGATGGAGATCAGTGATGAGTGGTGTCCCTCCGGAGTTTGTATTGGGACTGGTACTATTTAATATCTTCATCAATGACACAGTGGGATCAAGTGCAACCTCAGCAAGTCTGCAGACAACACTAAGATGAGTGGTATGGTTGACACACCTGAAGGATGGGATGCCATCCAGAGCGACCTGGACAAGCTCGAAAAGTAGGCCCATGTGAACCTCATGAGGTTGAACAAGGCCAGTTACAAGATCCTACACATGGGTCAAGGCAACCCCCAGTATCAATACAGACTGGAAGATGAAGGGATTGAAAGCAGCCCTGAGGAGAAGGACTTGAGGGTACTAGTGGATGAAAAGCTGGACATGAGCCAGCAATATGTGCTTGCAGCCCAGAAACCAACCATATTCTGGGCTCCATCAAAAGAAGCATGTCCAGCAGCTCAAGAGAGGTGATTCTGCCACTCTGCTCTGGTGAGACCCTACTGGAGTACTGTGTCCAGCTCTAGAGTCCTCAGCACAGGACAGACATGCACCTCTTGGAGTGGGTCCAGAAAAGGGCCACGGGGATGATCAGAGGGAGGGAACACCTCTCCTATGAAGACAGGCTG
>WTXV02015737.1:19493-52721 GCA_009823435.2 Nymphicus hollandicus
ACCTCTTGGAGTGGGTCCAGAAAAGGGCCACGGGGATGATCAGAGGGAGGGAACACCTCTCCTATGAAGACAGGCTGGAAAAGAGAAGGCTTTGGGGAGATCTTTTTGCAGCCTTTCAGTACTTTAAGGGGGCTTATAAGAAAGACAGGGACAAACTTTTTAGCAGAGCCTGTTGCTATTGGACAAGGAGTAATGGTTTTAAACTAAAAAAGTGCAGGTTTAAAGTAAGTTATAAGAAAAAAAATTTTTACAATGAGGATAGTAAAATACTGGAACAGGTTGCCCAGAGAGGTGGTAGATGTCCCATCCCTGGAAACATTCAAGGTCAGGCCGGATGGGGCTCTGAGCAACCTGGTCTAGTTGAAGATATCCCTGCTTTTTGCAGGGGAGACTCGGTTAAAGATGACCTTTAAAAGTCCCTTCCAACCCAAACTATTCTACAATTCTATGAGTCAGCATTGGAGACCAGACACTGAGCTGTGTCCTCTGGGCACCATTGGTATGAATAATTTAACTGGACTGCAGAACAGGTCAGCAACATCTCTCCAGGATGTTCTTGCCCAGGCCATAGATCATGATAAATCTAGACCAGACTGAAGTAATATGAAGGATAACACTCAGGAAAATTAGGCAACAATAGTATATCACCTCAGCCAAATTTGGCCATGTTCCAATCAGAAGGGTAAAGCAGGATCTAAATAAAAATCTAGTTTATGCAAAAGTTGTGTAGACAAAACTGTTATTTTCCCATACTTGGCCTGTTGTTCCTTGCGTTTCTGAGCCAGATATTTCTTTTTCACATTCATAAGCTCGTTGCCAAGTCGTTCAATTTCATGTTTGTACTCCTGGTTCTCTGATTCATACATATTCAATTCTGAGGACAGAACCTAACAAGCAAAAGGCAAAAAGCAGCAACAGGAGCTGTTAATTTCACTTACACCTAAGTTAGCACTTTTATAAGCACTTTCTCCTTACACATTGGACAATATAAGTAATCACCATTCTGCACCACATCTAATTTTCTATCATGATATTTCATTTGATCACCTCTTCTCACCCAAGGACAATTTACAAAATTAAGCCTATGCCATTTATGAACAATAAAACATGTAAAATATGTTCCAAACATTAGGGGTATGGTATTAATACATACATTAGCTCTTAATGTTCTGGCATACAAATCTGGGTGAAATCCTCAACTGAGAGTCTTAAAAAATAATAAAGCAAGGATTTATTTAATAATAATAATTGGTTTTATTCACAGGCATCCACTTTGTTATGTGAAGTAATTCAATCCACACAGGCAAAGTAGTGCTAGGTAGTGTAAATATGAATACAATGGCACTTTCATATGAATCAGTAAACTTTAAAGGATATAGGAACATATATAGTGTGTTTTCCTTCTTTAAGAAGGAGAATAGCTTGACCTGGCACCACAAAATGGCATGCATGCCAGTACGCTATAGCATACTGTGCCTGAAATACACAGTAGCAATTGACTGCATTAAGGACAAATGGGAGCTGTATGGAAAACTTGAAATCACATTCAGCTTAGCAAAACTTTGGCTTCTATTTTACATTTCTACATTGTTTTTCTTCTCCATGGAAAGCTAAGATTTGCATAACAGCCTCTTTGTTTCCTAAGGGCCCATCTGCTCCTGTATTTTTTTCCTCATGGTTAGTATAGACGTGATTATGATGCAGTGAACGGGAGATGATGACTTCAACAAAGAAAGGAGCAGTAGAAGTAGATGAACTCCTGGGGAGACTGATCTTTCATGCAGGCAGGAACAAGAGAAGATCAGCTTATTCTATCAAAAAATCACTCTTTAATATCATGCTCTCAAAGTTTCCCACAAGATTCCTTCAGCAGGAAATCCTCCCTTCTAATGACAAAGGGTCAGGACAGGTTACTCCTGTCAGTCCTTTAAAAGTTGCAAGCCTAATATGCATATGCATATTGTAAAGAGAAATAACAAGAATTAAAGACTGGATTCCAAATATATTCCCACTAGTTTGTTAAAAGGAAAACAAAATGGCTTTGATTTGCTTATTAAAGATCTTAAAAGTTTAAGAAAAGGGAAGGAGAATAAGCTTAATGGAAAACTGCTAGTGTCCCAGAACACCCATGCTCAAAAAGCATTTACAGAATTGAGCTGCACACTTACATTCTAATAGGACTTTTCCTCTATTTTAATGAAACAAACTAGCATAATGTGAAAAAAATTTCCTCTACTGCTATTGGTTTTCCCTGGGGGAGATGCAGCATTAACCTTATTCTCCTGATCTAATACACTAAAGCACGCACACTGTTCATCAAAAACCTTCCCGAGGCCCTGCTCCCCAGGATCAGTGATGAAGTCGTTCTGCACTCCTGGCAGCCCCCCAGCCAGAGACAGAGGGCATCTCTTACTTTCAGCTGCTTAGTCTTCTCTCGGAGAGTGTGCCTGTAGAGTTGCAACTGTTCTGCGGCTTCAGGCCCAGGCTGCCGGGCCAAGATATGCTTCAATTCCACATACCGTTTCTCCTTTTCCTAAGAAAAAGGGAAGAGGGAAAGGTCTTATAAAATTACTATAGAATCAGCACAACCTGTGATGAAACAAACCTCACTGAAAAATGCAACTTAGTCAGGAAAACATTTGCAGAAACAAATCTGCCTGTGTGTCAGTCTTTCTCACTAGCCATAAGGTATTTAAAGTTGTTGTGATAGCAGTGGGAGAGCTCATTAAGAGAAACATCCAACTACTTTGAGCCACAAATGAAATACTCTTAAACACTGTCATCAGTGAGCACTCCCTGCCACAGAGAATATAAAACAGTCACTGAAAGAGTATCCAGGGGTGGGAAATTAATTACTAGTAACTGTGCGTATTGCAATCTCTCTTCTTATGAGCCCCATTGCCTTACATTAAAGATCATAGCTTCACCAAACAGGATGTAAGCAGGCTATAGAAATGTCAGGGAAAGACTGTACAAAAGAATAACTTCTCCTTCCAAAGGAAATCCTGCAAAGCACGTGTACACACACATGCGCACACACACACACATATATATAACACCTTTCATTTTAACTGCAGGGGCTCTGGGAAAGGGAAAGAAAGTATAAAAAGCAACAACTATGACTAACACAATTACCATCAAGTAATTTTTCTTTGTCACGTGTCTCCTCTTCCTTCACGTTGGAACAGTATACTTGTGGGAATTGGATATAGCCGTGCCTGAACAGAAACCACACCATGGACCCACTTATAGCTCTCTGTACTGAAATGCTGCTTCAACTGTGTTTTGAGTATGTACTTGGTTTTAGTCTGAGGAATAAAGCTCTGAACAAAACCTCCTTCATAGCTTTGTACATTACAAGATTTTCAGTATCTGCCCTGTCAGACTAAGATTTTTATTATTATTTAACATTATTTAGCAAGATCCCATCCTTGTCTGGTACCTGGAGAGCTGGAATTAAAAAGGAGGGTTATTTGACTGGAAGTCAGACTTTCAGACAAACAATCTAACTGAAGCAGACGAAAATGGCAAGTGGGAGGTACAATAGGCGATTATTTACTCTGGCTCTGACAAAACCCCATTTTGCTGTCTTTTTTATAAGCTCTGTCTGAAACTCTTACCACAGAACTCTTCCATGGGGGATGTGGGAAAATGTGCCACCACATCACCTAGAATTGCTGCATGTGGCCTTGCTCAGTGGTTGAGCCAGGTTTTTCAGAAGTGTCTTGTTACTTTGAAGACGTAAAATTCTAGGGGTCCAGTCTTCAAGACCACAAGGAACCCAAAGGTTTTAGACCTCAGCGTGTTCTGAAAACTATGCATTATAATGGTCACAAGCTGGGACCCAACAATGGAAGCGCTTCAATTCATAAATTACTTCTGCAAGCATTGCCCTTAAACTCTGAATATTACTGAGGAAAAGTTCCTTATAAATGAAGTTGTTCACAGGTTTTCTTTTGAAAAATCAAACCTCCTGAGACCTGGACTGAAGTTTGCGTAGTGGTAAAAACTGAGAATTCATTCTCAGTAGAGAGCTGTTACGTCACTACAAGTGGTTTCCGCTACCACCTATTCTTTCTGAGGAAACAAGATTATACTGCAAGTTAAGAACAACAGCAAAAGAAAAATAGGCCCTGTCAAAATCTGGCCGGTCAGTATTAACATTCCACCCCTGAATGTATCACAGATTTGTATTTTGGAAGAGTGTAATGGTAATTTGGATAAATACGGAGCAGTTGATGGATTGAAGTTCTTACATGCAATTGTTTTCCAATTTATTTCTCTCCTAAACCTCTACAAGGGCCAGCCAAGCTCTTCAAACATTGTGCAATGGTGTGTATAATAACCTCATTTAGAGACAAAGTGTGCAATTCTATTATAAGGAGAATCTATCTTATTCTCGGACAGCAACAGAGACTCGTTTGCTGTCCGATGTGTATTGTCTTCATAATCCAACAGAGGCAGAACCAGCTGTCTTATAATGCATATCCTGTCCTTCCTTGCTAAGCGCTGTCCATCTCTTTTACATCTAGTCAATTAATTTGTCACTGGATTAGAAGCACCATATGTCAGCAAAACATTAAAAGAAAAACCTGGATACTTCTTTCCTCATCAGCAGAAGTTTGCGTTCACAGGTTGGCATTTCTAGAATTTCTGACATTTTACCCCAGGATGAGAAAAATAATTTAAAAAAATCAATTGATTTCAATTAATTTTAAAACAGCAATGACGAGTATATCTAAGTCAGTCACAAGGTACATTTGAAACTACTACCAAAAATGCATTGCTTATAGCAGCTACTTTTATCTCTACACAAACGAAACCAGAAATGCCCGGTGGAAAAAATCAGCACAAATTAATAAAGAAAAATTTTAGCTTTTACCTATATTCAAAAGACAGACAAGCTGTGGAATATGTATTACACAGGGATACCTTACAAATAGCCATCTACCAGCATAGCTGAAAGACCAGTAGGGCTGACTGATTCGTGAGTCGTATTCAAAGTATCTTTCATTTGTACTGCATAATACCCCCAGAAGATGGAGCTATGTTTTGGGGTGGATTTGGGGGGAACAAGTAAAATGCCTGTACGTTCCTTTCAATGTCTGAGAACCTAATGGGGTCAGATGAGAGAAGGCATCCTAACACTGACAAGAAAATCATAAGTCAGCAGTGATAGCAGTGATAATCAGCAGTGTAACAGTAATTTAAAGAGGGTAAGCTGGTCTGTTTGATGCCTATTGGAAGTCAGTTAACACTATTTTGTCCAAGTAGAAGTCACTAAACTTTTATTTCTGTTGGTGGCTGTGCAGATGATGTTGGAGAAAAAGCTACCTGAAATCCTACACCCTTTGGGTAGGAATAAGTCAATCCATTACAGCACGTGTAAGATCGATTTCTTTGGCTTGACCCCAACTACTTTCCCTCACACACCTCTCCATCCTCATGCCTGGCTGCAATCGCAACAAACATCTTGCCAGTTACATGCTCTTGAGGTGAACAGAGCTTAAAAGTCATAAACATGCTGTGAGGCACTACTCTTCTTGAGGAGGTAAAGGAAGATCCGTCAGATCTCTCCATAACTCCATGCTGTTAAGCCTTCATCAGTAAGAGTAATGTACATGCCTTCAGATCAGGTCTAGGCCAGTACCAAAGCTTTTTATGCGATCTTTTCCATTGCAAAATTCCCATGGAATTCAGGAGGTGTTTGATTGTAGGACCAAATCCATAATGTCAACCAGCTTCATTGGTTTATGACATAGAAACTAAGACAAGCCAATGGTGCAGAGTTGAGAGCACATTCATCTTGTGTACATAGGGCACACTGGGAGAATCAGATTGAGGGTTACAGTCAAATTTCAGGCATACCAAAGAGAATTTCAGCACCTTTGTGAATACCTGCTGTAAAAATTGTGTAAACAAAACTCCACATTATTTTTAGAACAGCCCTTCTTGCCTCAGATTTGTTTTCCAGGGGAGCTCCAAGGAGCCCACACATCTACCTTTAGGCTTGGCCATGACAATAAGTCTCTGCATCCCTAAGTCTCTCAGCCATTAATTCAGGGGAAGGTAGGGGGTGAGTGGTGCTTTCCCCTAAATTTACGTAGCTGCTGTCTCAGCCAGAATCTGGAGTTCTCCCAGCCTGCATGCTCCACAGCAAATTGAGAAAAATAATTCTCTTCTGCAGGGGACTGGCTGGTGTTTGGCAAATTTCAATCAATTCTTTAGGATTCGGTGGTCACAAGTTGGCTCAGTCTACAGCAAGAAGATTCACTTCTGCCAGCATAATCCTGCTTCAAAAGAAGCTATTGTTGCCAACCAGCACAGCCTATTTTGCTCACTTTTCCCTGTCAGAGGGACCATCAGCACCATTAGACACATTCCCAGAGTGACACCAAGGCATTTCACTGCTTTGACAAGGAGTGGGAAGCAGTCACCCATGCTGGGATAGACCAGTGTACCTGATATTAGCTCTAAAGATGTGACTCCATTTTATGTCATCTTACCCCTTGCCATGACACCAGGGAACTCCTGAAATGACCCATCTTGTTAGTTAACCCAGTGCATCATGCTGAGCCAGAGACAATGAATGACTGTACATTTAATGAAGACGTATTCACAGCAGAAATAGGCCACAAAGCCCAGCTTCCTCATTTTTATCAGCTTGTCTTTCCAAGTAGATAATTCAACAAATTTACCTGGCATAGCAGCACATCAGCAGCCTTCTTCACCAGACCCGCAAAAATCCTACTGTGCACCAAAAGCTTTCTATCAATCACACACAGTATTAAAAATACACACACACACACAAAATCCCAAAGCCTCTGACTCAGAGTAAATTTCACTTATGTTAGTGCCTGTCTCCAGCAACTGAGCTAAAGAAAAAACCCAACAAGGTAAAGATGTAAAACAAAAGTGTGCAATATAGTGTAGGGTTGCAAACCCCAGCATATTTAACCTAGCTAAAAATCCTTATTTTAATTAGCAAGGTGGAGAAAGCAACACCGTAACCATGTAAGCAGACTACAGTTTCTCCTGGTTTGATGAGGCAAAGTCAGTCAATGTGCCACAGGGGGGTTTCTTGTTTATTGACATTATAACCAAAATGTCACCACTAAGCTGAACTCCAGAGCCATTTTGTTTATGACGCCATGAAGCAGCAGAGCATCCTTAAGGGGTTGTGATCCCTTTTCAGAAGTGTTAAACAGGACACTGAAATATGGCTTAAACACATAAATAGACATACATTTCTAGTCATAGTCATTTTACCTATATAAGCTGCATGTTTATTTGTGTGTATGTGTATACCTTGTTGTCTCAGGACATCTATAATTTAAAAGTTTTATGAGGAAAAAATTTGCATATGGTAACCTTCATGAATTTTATAACAATAGAAGACTGTTGCCTCCAGCACTATGAGAAATGTGCAGGATAAACTTTCTCAATAAAGACTTTTCAAAAGCTTCTACTCTTTCTTGTCTATTCCATATCTATCAGCAAACGCCTTTGCAAGCATGCAGTTCCCTAGAACATCTTATATTTCATCATCATCTAGACCCTCCTTTAACTGTTCAATGCGATATTTTTATTGGGGAAATTAATTCAAGTTCGAATCAGAGCACTGAAGCCCTTTCAAAGTGTGTCAACGCTAACAAAGCATGAAACACTTCGGGTTATCTTGTTAATATGTTGCCACCAACTTGAAGGAAAGGCTGGGATAATCTCCCCATCTGTGGTGAAATTTGCACCAATCTAGATGGAGTTAAATTAAACCTGTTTTACAATGTATCCCTCCATTTGATATTAATGCTCTTCAAGAGCAAATCCATTTCCTTTGGCACAGAGCAGACTGCACCAAATTGACTGGCATTTTCAAAACAACTTAATGAGAGAGGAAAAAGCACCTTAGAGCATCTTTTAAGGTCTTCACCCTTGACTCTTTTTTGTAACAGTAAGAGCTGAGTGCTGCATTATTTACCATTTTCCAGGAACAACAAAGTACAAATATTTCCAGCTAAATTGCAATTGCAATTTATTATTATTTTTATTATTATTGCTAGGTATTGTGCAGAGAAACGTTTGCTTTTTTTCCCCCAAAGGAAAAACAAATAGGTTACATATCCTCCCTTCCTTCAGCTTCTGAACTCTGACACACAAGGACAAAAATCTATCAGAAGAAAAAGGCATGGACGCCTCTTGCTGACTTAACAGCTGCAATTCCCTTTTTACTACTGATAGCATACGAGTTTATAAAATCATTAACCAGAGTAGCTCATTTAATCACAGCTTTTATAATTTACATTGCAGAAGATGATCAATTAATTATCCCCTGCTCTTCTGTGTGTGTTAACAGAAACACACATGCACTTATATACACACAAAAGTGAGTTGTTCCTTGAAGGTGAGAATTACCCTTGACAGGGCATGGATTGATGTAAATATTTCAGCTATTTCCACTCTGCCTGCAGCTTGACAGTTGGGCTGAAGAGAGCTCTAAACAAACCTTTGTTTCACATTCTAGTAGCAGCTTGTCTTAAAGTGTCCTGGAGGAGATTCAGAGGTTGATACGAATCTTATCAACAAGGAATCTAAATATTCTAAATAAATAAGTCTACAAAGCAAATAATGGGGAACCTTTTACAGGCTAATAATTACTACATACAGGGTTTCAAGCCAAATGTAGACTATTTGACTTAAAACCTCTGTACTTTAACATCGGTGTAACAGCATGCATTTTAGCTATTCAATAACCATTTAGATTTTAAAACTATCAATCAGATGAATCAAATGAGAATTATCACAGCTCTGCTATTAATGATTAGCTGTTCCTGCAGGTGGAGGATTGGGTTAGGGATTCCCAGCAGACCCAGCTTCTGCTCTCACTTCTGACTGATCTGACAGATGACCTCAAAGGGTCAGAGTAACTGCAGAGCTGCTTCTAGAAAAACCTATCTTTAAGTTAGGCACCTACATCACTTTAATCACCTGCTTGACTCAGATCTTTAGATTTCCCTGAAAGATGAGAGCACTTAGCTTCAAGTCCTTTCGTGTTCTGGAATTGCTACCTCTGAACAGCTGTCTCAAAGTCAAGCCACCACTTAAACCTACAAATATCTCACAAGGTAGTAAAGCCTACATACATCTTTCTGACATGATAGTAGAGTTTGCCTGCATATGCCAAGTACCTCAGGGAAGGAAGAGTGGTCTCCTGTCACATTTTGGAACCTATTAAGAAATAACAGTATATCTAAGAAACACATATGGCAATTCTGAAATCATGAATGTTTTAACATACGGCTTCATTCAGACTCACTGTAGTTAGAGCTGACCCTCTGCTATCCTTTGAGGAGTTCTATTTCAGCTCCCCTTGCCTGTTTCTTAAAATTCAAAGAAACAGAAACAGGACTGAAGGAAGGGGAAAGAGAGTGAATCCTAATGTAAAGACAACTGCTGTGCTGAAGTGTGCCATCCTCTGTTTAAGATTACAGCTATATCTACTAAGACAGGCACAGGAAGACTTGAGCTCTGATCTTAGAGGATGTAGAGCAACTAGCAGAGAGTCCCCCAGTGCTTGGCTCCTGTGCACTCGGCAGCTTTGTCTGGTTGTCTCAGAGTGAAGAATGGAGGAAAAGTGTTCTTCCTATGCATGTTTGTGTCCTCATGTGTCCAATTTTAAGCTACCTTTTAAGACACAACAAAGAACAACACAGTGACACTAACTGCCTCCCTCTAACTGCCCTAAAACAGCCTTAGCCTGCTGCATCTTTCTGCATGTGTTTTCCCAACAAGGGCACCATTCACACTCTTATAAGAATAAAAATAAATTATCCAAAATAGATAAAATCTAGTCTGTCCCTGTGGAATCTCCTTTTGCTGTTGTTGTTGTTGTTGGGTTCTGTTGTTGAAGGTGCAACTATCAATACAAAATAACAATCCATCACTGAAAAGGCTGCTGTAGATTGTCCATACCTTGCTGCTGAGGGAAGAGCAGAACACCCTTGCCTCAATGAAAGAACGCCTGCCAAAGGGTACACCTGAATAATAAAGATTTGCAGCTGGCTCTGGGCCACACTGTGTAATACAGGCTTGCGAATGTACTGCTACACTGCTGTTGCGCTCCTCCAGTATTTTAACTTCTCTAGCAGCTTCTGGATGGCTGACAGTATCGGATTGCTAACAGCACTGCAAAGCTTGTGCATTTCAATGTATTCAGTCAGCACAGCGAGTCATTTATTTTCCCTTAACAAGATAACTGGTTGATTAATATACTTTACCCTGGGGTGCACGGCAGATTTATTTCCTTCCCAGATACATGCTGAATGCAGGAATGAGGAGTAAACAAGTTTGCTTTCAGTTATTTGTTACTTACTGGAACAATTCCTGAACTTTTTACTCTAGCTTTATTCTAGCAAATTATCGAGGCTAATGGCAATTTTGACCAAGTAAGAACTTTAGGAATGGGTCATTTTACAAAATATTTTAAGTCTAATGACACAAGGTATCCATGCTCAGGATTTCTTGGCTCAAACCAGATATAACGCATTTGAATAAAATACTTTGGTGATCACTGTTCCTGTTTTTCTGATGCAGATTGCAGATAACGCTGATGTACCCTGGGTACTCATGTGGCCTCCCCTTTTCAGTATCTGAACGCAGTTAAATCTTTAATGTACTTATGCTGAAGTACTGCTTCAGTGCTCCTATTCTCATCCTAAAAGAGGTCTGGACACAAACAGTCTCTACATGCATCTGCCAAAGTTCACTAAAACTCCTTGAAGGTACACAGAGATGAACCTCAGTCTCCCAAGCTCCCAGGACCACCATGCTGAATCATAGAATCATAGAATAGTTAGGGCTGGAAAGGACCTTAAGATCATCTAGTTCCAATCCCCCTGCCATGGGCAGAGATGTAGGGGTGCCTCACGCTAAAAATAAGCCAATACATCTGGTCCTTGCTTTTCCGAAACACCAGGGCTAGACTACAGCAGCAGGTTAGAAGCGTGGAAGAAAAATCACAACCATAAACCACAGTACACTTCAAGACAACAATCTTGCATGCTAAAATTCATCCACTAGGAGTACCTGTAGTGGAATGAAGGAAATGGCATTCATCAATAAAGGATGGTATTTGTGTCATTAAATCAATCTTGCACGATGTACAGGGATGGCATCTGATGACCCAACTAGAGACAACTTTCAAGCTCAAACTCAAGTAAATATATCAATTCTCCTAAAAAACTTCAAAACCACATTAAGCATCCATCTACATTTGCCATCTACAAACCCTAGGGGATTTTTACTCCACCTGCAACTTCTTCATCTCTGTAAATGGCATCTGAATATTTCTAACTAAAACACCATTATAGCAGCTAATAACGGCGCAGGACCCTGAAAGCTGGTTTGATCTATATTCTAATTTCTCAAATAAATTTGCACCTTGCTTCTGTCCAGAACCATTTAACACGAGAAATCTTTTGTTTCAGGGCAATGTAGTTCCACAGAAATTCAGGGAGGTTTAAACTCTTCCACTAAGAAAATTTTTCCCAAAAAACATTTTGTTTGTTTGCTAAATAATCTGCTTTGCTTCCCAGTTCCCAGTGTCAGAAATACTTTTAATGGAAAATTATTTTCCTACCCTAAGGAGCAGTTGACTATCTTCACCTGATTAAAGTGATCAGAACTTTTCCTATGTGGTTTTTCAGAACCCTGTTTAAACAAACATACCCTAAACAAAAAAAAACCTAAAAAGGTTATTTTCCTTAGAAGACTTTATTCTCTCCCAGTTGAATTGCATCAAATGTGGGAGGAGGGAAAGAATGTAAATGTCAGCGTGTTTTTAAGAGCAGTTTATCATGCTGTAAAACTTCTATAGCATAGAACATCTTCTAATTCTAGATGAACTGAGATTAGAAGGGCTAAAATAAACTAATGCGCCAAGAAGCATATTTATAATATGCAGAAATAGAAATCAACTCCTTTCTGAGGAGAGCTAGGGCAAGAACTGAACATCCCCCAAATCCCTATTGGATTCTTAAGGCTTACATGAAATTTTCAGTTAGATATGTAGACCCTCAATAGACCCTTCACACAGGGGAATCATATCTTTCCTGTTTATGAGATGTGATCACTTATCGCATCACCACAGGATTGTATTGAGAATTAACACAATGATCCTACAGTTTGCTCAGTGTGAGTGGTTCTAACCTACTCACAGAACCCTACTGGATACACAATCAGTTTAAAAAGAAATCAATAATTGAATTAATTTAATTAATCAGAAAAATAATATCTGTGTCAGAACAAAATTGTATAGGAAATCATCACGCCAGGCATAAGATCTCTAAATGACACTAATCCTTCAACTTAATGCCAATACTAAGATACAAAACTAAGATACCTACAGTCAAAGTCCTCAGTCAAAGCCCTAGTTTAGCAATGAACATTTCAAGTACAATAAAAGCAAAATAAAAGGGCAGCACAAAAAGGAAAGGACCTCAAAAAGTACTCCTGAAGGATGAATCAATGCATTAAGTACCTCCATATGTCACTTCATACTGCACTGGAGACTCCAGTTCAAATCAGATTCAAGGCACTGGATTGAAATTAATTTCATGACACTAACTCAGTATACTGTTGTGCATCAAAATATTGTGCTGATAATTAGATATTTTTTGTTCATCACTAGATAGAACTAGTTACAGCCAGAGATTATGGAAATATATTAGTTTTTAATTTGAAAAAAGAACAGAGAATCTCTTTGTAGTCCAATTCTAAATCAAGGCAATTCTTACAGCATGCCTTTGACACCCAGTGCCTAAATCTGCATGGCACAGGGGAAGTAAACTTTTTCTTTATGATTCATACCCAGCTGAAAGCCAAAAAGTAAAGGTTAGGCCTGATTCCTTACTGTATTTCTCATTTCTATATTCCAATATAAATTCTTTGAAATTCTGGCCACCAATTTACAAATGGAGTCATAAACTCAAAACCCACATTCCATTAGGTACTGTTTTGTCTTTTCTTCTTCCTTAAGATCTGTAACAACCCTCAGATTTTTATAAGGACAGGAAAGAATTTTTTCTGCCCTTTTTTCCCCATGTCAGGAGCCATTTGATCAATGTTTAGAAGTTTTGCCAGCTTAGCTTCCTCAGTGGTGCAATTTCTTTGTGCTGACATGGCTATGCCAGCTACTTGCTATACAATTAGATGCAATTATACTGGCAAGAAAATATTCTGCCATTCAAGAGCTGGTATAAGCTAAATCAGAAAAATGGCCTTTTTTTGTGAGTAGGAATGGTACTTCTAAGCATAGAAAAGGCCTCAGGCTCAATATACTCTCCCCTTTAATTGAAGGCTGAGAGAACCACTAGCTTCAGCTGCAAGATAGGGCATTAATCCAGTGCTTCCAGAGGAAGTCAAATCCTCCAGGAAACAGAGAGAGAAAAGAGCCAAGTCCTAGTGAAGTATAAAAAGCCAGGAAAAAAAATATTCCCTTTTCATTTTTGGGTGGAAAAATCCCTTCAAAAGGTTGACTTTATATATAAATGATAAAGGAGCAGTAAAGAAAGGATTGTATTTTGGCAGTGGATTTTACAGTTCACCTGTAAGTTTCAGTATGTACAAAGCACTCTCCCAAACTACCTCTGCTAAAATCTCTCTAAAGGCAAGATGACAGAGAAACAATAATGGGCAGGTCAAAAGAGACTCTTAGGGATTCTACAGTCATTAGTTTCCTGAAGTGAATTGCAGTTATTTTTATGAAAATAGACAATTCTGCCAAAAAAAAAAACCCAACTCAGACTATCTACCCTACATGTAACATGTAAGTAGGTTATACTGTCAAATCCAAGTAGAATCTATATTCAGCACCAAAAACATATAAATGCCACATTTGACAGAGTAAAGTAAATCTCAACTATTTTGAAGATGTACAGATAAAACCTAAATTAAAACTGAACAGGGCCTTAAGAATACCAAAGGAAAGGCAGGTAATAGGAGAATATTCTCCTATTTTCTCTAGCAGGCTGTCTGCTGAGAAAAATCTCTTACTCGGCATTTGAGCACACTTTTTTGTATTACATGCTGTATAATGGAAGCTACATGAGCACTGTGAGAGCAATGAAAAACCTAGCAGAAGCATGCTTCATGAAACTGCCAAGCTAGGGAAAGAAATTACTTTCAGAAGGACGAGGCTCTCATGAACTGGGCTGAGAAAAATGAAAGAAGATTGAAAAAAAATAGTATTTTAAATAACAAATGGCCAGATTTTTTTTTAATAACAAATAGCTGGAAGCAAATCCCAATGCTCCTGTGTTAGTTGGGAGAAAACTTTGATTCCAGTAGCTGCCGGCCTGCATAAACCCACATGGTAACACACTGTTCTAAAGCAGATTTCTTTATGAAACTATAGTACCAGCTCTGAGAAATAAAGATGGTTATCTATATGTTCAGACACTATAGCAACAAGCACCTCAAACTGGATAGAACAGCTCTACCACCAAGTTAGCACAAATGCCATAAAACATCTGCCTATTTTGAGTGTTTAGCTAGCTATTGTTACTACTGAAATGAGTCATGTCTCTAATATATTCATTCACACACCACTATAAGAGTAGAAATGATTTTATTCCCTTTTTGCTGTGCAAAAGCTAAGTAACCTGCACAAGGTCGCAGAGAAAGTCTCTTTTGCTCTCTCCTCCCTGTATCTTACAAAAGCAAAAATGAAACTCTACTGATAAATACTGAAGACAGCAGCACCCCCTCTACTCCTCCTACTCTCTGTCAGTGGGACCATCAGCTCTTTGGGGGGACTGAAATCTAGCTGAAAACTTGGCTCAATACAAAGGACATGTGGGTGCTATCTCGCTGTAATCTCTGAGTCAGATATATGAGCTAATCATGCCTTTTGCCCTTGCACTCTTTGAAACTATGAGCTCAAGATGCTAACAGTCTGGGAGCATCACATCCTGACTGCCCGGTCCTGCACACTGAATGCTGACAACTTAAAACAACGGTGATTAAAAATATATACTTACAGAAAAACAGTACTTTCACTACTACGTGCAAGGCTTAAATGAAACACATTTGCCTTTGCCTCCCTTCACAAATAATCTTGGTTGCACATCTCTCTTTTACAGTTATGAACAATCTTCTGAGATGACTGACAACAGAGGTAACGGACATGTAATGTGAATCTTCCCACTGTTATGCATTCTAGACGTGCAGCTGAATAAAATTCTGCTCAGTCAGACATAAAATCAAATTAGAGTAGTTCACTCTGAAGAGAAAGAACTAAATTTGAAACAAATAAAGCAGTGCATAATTCACTTTTAACGGGATAAGTTCCTAAAACCACACTAATCATAATCCTAACAAGGTAACCCATTACACTGTGAGTTTACCACATCCCTGTTCAGTATGCAGTAGAGCTTCAGGCACAGGCACGTGAGGGATTTGTCCCACATGCAAATTGTGCAAGTATATTTTTTTTTCCAGTTGGAATTTGCTCAGCAGAGCACTTCTGTTTATTACTAATTCTACCTCATGGACATACAACACGTTTTGTTCATACCACATGTGTTCCCAAATATCTTCACCCCTCACTGAAATCCCTTGGTTACCATAAAGTGTATTTCCCCACAAAGTCCTGCAGTATTAATCAACAGTTTAGAAAAAGAACCAAAAAAACACTGTATCTTAACTGCACAGATTCAGAAGGCAGGTAATGACTCAAACATGGAAGTTGGATAACCCTGAAGTAACATTTCCTGTGTTTGGCAAAAATGCCTTTGGATTTTTATTGACCGTAAGTATTCAAGACCTTGGGTTTGGATCTGATTTTTAAGACAGCATTTTTCATCAGCACAGCAGCTCACAACTGTGAGAACGCCTGAGTTAAAGGAGAAAGTATGACTGCCTGCTTCGCAGCTACCCTTCAAAGTCTCAGGGTGTCCACACTTATTTGGTGTATGAGAGCTGATAGGTTATAACCCAAGATGCTGTGGCTGGAGGGCAGGCTACAGGGAACAGATAAATCAGAAACAAGAAAAGAGTTTAATAATTTCTGTAACATGGGATATCTTTCTACGCTTTATTAAAATGTTCAACTCTAAAAAGTCATTCTAAAAACCCAACATTCGGCATGTTGCATATTCAATACCTCTCAGTTAATGTCTGACACAAAAAATGTGCCCTGCTGACATGTTAAAAGATATTTTTGTATGGGATTTTAGAGTCAAGCTGGGTTCTTTCTGTACTGTCAGCAATCAAAATTTTCTGACTGAAACATAGCGAATCTTTTAATCACATAGCAGGGATTGTAGCATGCTTTTCCAGCTGCATCATTTCTAAAGAAAGAACTAACATGTGAGAAATACCGAAAAAGCTAATAAAAAGGATATGATCAAACACACATCAGGAGCAGGTAAAGTAAGCAGATGCTTTTCTACATGAATCTATGTACTGTAATCCTTAGCAAAAGTTTCCATTTATATATCCAGCTCATCCTGAAACATTGTTCCCTGCATACACCAGTTTTATTTAAAAGACCATTAACCAAAAAAAAAAAAAGTCAGGAGACAGAACTAAAGTGCATACAATACAAATGGAATTATTTTTCCTTATACAAACATTACAGCTCTACATGAGGATGCAGCAAGGTGAATACCCTACAAATCATACTGCAGGTTGCTGACACTCGGCTCAACCATTATCAGACATGGGTTATTTCTAAATTCCAAGGGTGTTTTTAATACTCAATATTCAACCCACACAGGGTTTTTGCATTCCATTTTATTACTACATTTTGATGTGAGGGAATTTAAGTTACATAATATGCATACACAGAAATCATAGACACAGGCACTCTCAAGCTTCACCTTCAACAAATATCCTATTTGCCAGCATGATGGCCACACACACATAAAAATGGTTATGTACAGCAAGCAAGAGATTAAGATCATTTTAAAGCAGATACATGCAATGGCTATGCCCTTGTCATAGGGCAAGATGTGGATGAAGATGACTGGGAGTGAGGAAGTGCGATTTGCGATTCTGCAAGCAAACTCAGTATGGGGAAAGCAGTAGTTCTCTGAGCTAGGAAGTTCATGTCCCTCAGCTCCTACAGTCTCTGGCTCCAAATACAGGGTACGTTACACCAACTTTGCACAGGCCAAGTTGTCAGCAATTCTCCTACCCTTGCAAATGAGCAGAGACTGAACTGAGCTAACTTCAAGGAGAGACCCATAAAAAAACAGATATTGAATGCCTTTAAACATGAGGGGATTTAAAACAGCAGGGCAGGGTGGGAATAAGAAAGTAATTATTAGACCTTATGGAGGATCAATGCCTTATACACTGACTGTTGTATAGACCACACAGCAATCTCACTAGCCAAAATGAATTATATTGGTGGGACAAAAATGAAAAATTCCAGAAATGGCAGCTAAATTGCTGCATTCTCCCACAATCCTAAATTTCAGTCAGGATCACACCCTACGCTCTCTATTGACTAAGGAAACACTGCCCAGAAGGAGGTCTGATGAAGCAACCCTCCTGCTGCATACATACAGTTCCCTCTGTAAAGTTAACATTACTGCTCTCCATTCATTTCCTGCTGCTGGAAGTGCTGAAGCATGATAGCATCAGTTTCATAAGCTATTAGTGAGCATTTTGCCTTAGTGAGCATCAGAGTATCACTTTACAAAACAGATATTATCATCATACCAAGGAAAATCTGTCCAAAGAGTAGTAAAATTACTTGTACAAGGTTATCCAGGCACAGAAGAAGAAGCCTAGCTAAGACACTTAACTTGCAACTCCTACATCAATGGCCTATCCAGTAGGGAACCCCTTTGAGGAAATGAGCTGGGAGATCCAGCTCCATCTCTGGTTACCTTTCTTTACACCCTGCTACAAAAAAGCCCTATTTCAGTCATTGTGGAGGACTCAAAAACACTGTGGCAAAACAGAAAAGAGATCAGAAATGTTGATAAAGCCCTGAACAGAATGTAGAGCATGGTATTTTGGCCCTCTCTTTACTGTCAGTCACTCTGAGGGAGACTTTCATTTCAGCATTGTTGCACAGGAAACTGCTGCCTGAATTAAGGCTGCAAAGGAATTCATTAACAATTCTAGCTGTACTAATTAAATTTCATATTGCCAAACTCTGACTTAATTCTAGGAAAACAGAAAAAAAAAAAACCCAACCAAAAAATAGTAGAGTTGCCATAGAAAGACTGCTGCATAGACAGATTGCGCCAATGGCTAGTATAGTAACAGGCTCAGGTACCTATTATTTCAAAGATTTTCTTGGGCGGGCAATTTAATACTTCTACATCTCAGTTCTTCATTTCTAAATAAGGACAATAGTGCAATTGAAGACACTAAGGAAAAGGCAAGATATGTAATAGAGGCTGCATAAAAATCTAACAGAACTGTATTTGTGCATGGGTATAACAGTAAATTTGAAGCTATTTTTGCTACATTTTGTTTAAGCTTACAAACTATTTCACTGACAGCATTTCAGTGTGCAGCAGTGCTATGCAGCAAAGATTAAATTTTTCCAAGCAAAGGCATAATACACCATACATTACCTTCAAATGAAATTGCAGATCCATTTTTTCCTACAAAACAATAAAGAAAAAGAGACAAACCCAGCCTTGATAACACCTGCTGAGCTGCTTCTCAAAACAGAGGGAGATTCAGGTCACATTCGACTCTTCATTGAGCAACACCCAACATAGGCTTCAAGACTATTAGGGTATTAAAGACCAAGATGTTAAAATCATACCTAGACCTGGCACAATGCAGCTATCCCTGCAGTCACTAGGGGAAAGGAGATAAATTTACACCTATGGTTGAAGCCCAAAGGTAGTCCTTTTTTGTCATATTTGATAGCAAGGTTTGCACTACAGGAATATAGTCTCTACTTGATTCTACAACATAAATCACACTGGTAGCACTGGGGTTAAGGGACATCAAACACAGTTAAAAAAGATAAACTATCACTAAAACTATTTTTTGGCAAAGTTCAGCATGAAGACCTTGAAGACAAACATGGCCCAGTCAGCAGCTTATCTAAATCACAGAAACTCTGTGGCATTCCTTCTGCCAAAAGCCAAGCTAAGCACAGATGGTATCACACAAGGATTTTCCTTCATGTTCTGGTCACAACAGGCATGTTTAAAAGGACAAAAAAGCCTTTCCAAAGGTCTAACACTGACTTGAAGACTAATCTATTACATGAATAAACTAAAGCAATCCTTCTTTTTTTCCTTTTTGGTTTTTTTTTCCCTCAGAGTTGTCCAGGTAACAGTAACCAGACTATAAAATTCAACTAATCAGATGCTATTTGTTCTCTTTCAGTGAGTCAGTGCTGCCATCTAAAGCTACTTAAAAGGCATGCAAAAGAAATTTAAAGTCATGAATCTAAATAACATTCAGGAAGCACATCTGAGTAGACAGAGAATGCAGGGTAAGTCGAATATGTTAATAAGATACAACAAAACAACGATGCTGCAGTACCTGAAGGAGCGATTCTTTCTCTATCACTTCACCTGTCTTGGTGATAAGCTGCTTCTGTAGTCTTTGTATTTTCTCAATCAGTTCATAGGTACTTGGGTCACTGGCCTAGACAAGAGCAAAGCAGTCTCAAAAATTATACGTTATAATAACAATAAATAACAAGTTAGTGTTTCTGTCTTGCAAATGAAAACCATAACATCTTAGTGTTCAAAAGGTACAAATATAAAAGGGGGAGGGCAGCGTTGATTCATTTTTTAAAATGGCAAGTATACAAGCAGTCCTGAAACTGGAAGCTCTGCCTCTTGAAGAGCAGGTACAGCATGTTTATGTTTAACACCCATTAAACCTCCTCAAAACACCTAACAATAATAAATAATTCTGTGAGGAAAAGCCAGCAAAGCTTACTTTCCCACCACTTTGTATCTTCTTGTTGGATCCTTTAATGAAGAGCAAACTCTGAAAGAAGCTTTTCCCCACTCAGGGATTCCCAACACCTCTCCCAGGTGGTTTCTCCTCTCTTGTGTGATGTCTCATAAGAATTAAACTCGCACTGCAGTAAAGGCTCCAGTAAAGTCCTGCTTGAGCTTATAAGGAACTTGGTATCTTATGGCTCTTAATCTTCTGTCTGATATTATCTAAATTGACTAATCAATTCAAGTGTAACCAGGACACCAACACAGATACACATGCAGCACGCACAACAGAATATCACCTCCTGAGAAACCAGGCTAAAAAGTAGTTCAGTCCCCATGACCCACTCAGTCCTTGACTTTTTTATAGCACTGCCCAAACATTGTGCCAATTTGTGACAACTGTAGTGATACAAGAGTATTTGTTCATTAGGAATTGGACCAAAACCCTGCGAGGATTATTTCACATGGATCTTGACATCTTTTTGTGTTACAAATACAGACCACTAACCTAGAATGGAAAGGCATGATTTCCTATATCAGTCTCTTCATACATTCATTTCCCCAATACTGAATGTTTTGACTGGCACAATTTTCCTTTGTTACAAGGTGCTGCTGCAGATTGTACCTAGATGTCTTTAACCTACCCCAGCATCCTGCATTTTATCTCCCTTCCATGAGAAAAGCTAAGTGCACCATTCTGCTTTAAACTCAGCATGAAAAGATCAGAAAAGAACTATCATGTTAGTAAGCACAGCCAAAATATTCAGCTCTGCTTCTGTAGGAACTAGCATGTTACCACTCATTATTAGAGCAGCTAAGCAACACAGGCTGGCATCAGATCAAAGATCCACGCAATAGAGAGGTCTCAGCCCGCACTGACTTTGAAAATACCCAGTGATGCCAATTGATGTTCATATATTTGGTCTGTGCTTGATGGATTCTTTATTTTTCCCCTTCATTTAGCAGGTTCAAATAGTGTGAAATTTAGATTTGCTGTTTACATAACAGCTGAACTCACATTACCTGGCATGGCTATCTTTGGGAGCCCAACATTGTTATGTGGAGGCCTCTTCATTTTCTCACAGATGTAATCTACCATTTGACTTTATAACTGTTCATCCTCCATTTGACTCCATATCTGTTCATTTTATATCTGCATATGCTCCTTCCTAATTCTGGCTTTTTTTCCCATATACTTCTCCCCAGTGATGAGGTTAGGATTGTATCTTTCTCCTATCATCCTCTTTCTCATCATCCATGTTAAGAAACCACCCCTTTCTAAATTCACCTTATGCATTCTTATTTCCTTTAGCATTTGACTGGCTCTTTACAAATCCCTCTGCAATTTTTCATTGAGAAAGTAACACAAAAATAACACTGATTGCATTGTGCAAGGAAACCATTCAGAAGTTAACCATTCCACTGGTACTATGGAAATTTCAGTCCACCTGCCCCTCCACATAATTTGCATAACAGTAAACGAAATAGGCTTTATGCTGTGTCACTGACTTGGTAATATGGGCTTTGGGGACTTCAAATGCTCACATATCACCTCTAATTTTCTCCATCTGTGAACATTCAAGGGATTTTCCAGTTCTTCTTCCAAAACTTTGCATCGAGTCTGCTCCCTTAATAGCTCCTTCCGCATGTGATGAATCTCCTGTCTAAAGACCAGCATAAAATGAAAAGATAAAAACCACACCAAAACCACATCAGTGGCCAAGGCACTAACATGGGCGATAACACATCATTCTTCCATGCCCTACAGCGTGAGCAAAGTGACTTTTGTGATTAATAGTCAACACTGATACCACGAAGCAGGTGAAGCCATAAGTAACACAGTTAGACCTCTTCACTCATTTCAGCAACACTGGCTCAAAAAGGGACTTTTCTTCATTTCTTAGGGAATCTACTCCACAGCCTACTGGATCTTACTGCCAGAAAGACAGTTAATTCATCTAGAGTAACCTACAGATCAGTTACGGAGTCATATCTAGTTAGCCCTGTATTGAATCTGACAGCTTGTGTTTGAAAAGAGGTTTGAAATCTACATGGGTCACATAATCCAGTAAATAAAACACACTCTAGGACCTAACTATAATGGACACTGTTCTTTAGAGAACCCAAGTTTGATTTCTTCTATTACTTCTCCTCAAGGAATTTCAGGGGTGATTTGCTGCTGAATTTAAAATTAACTGAGCACTCCCAAAATGCTTCGACAACTACGCTCTTACGGTGAGGATAGGGGATAAAGGCACAGGGAAAATAAAGGCACATTCTGCAGTGGTTCAACCCTTACCACTTTAGTGGGTGGATTCTGTAAGCTCTCCAGGGTCAAAAGGGGGTGGAGGATCACCATGTGCCTACTCTGCCACTGAATCTTTTCTTACTAAGCTCAGAGTTGCATTTAGCTCAGTAGAGAGAAAAAGACCTTTTTTTAACTGTGAGGTTGGACAAGGTTATGGAGGAGGTAAAAAAACCCCACATCTCCAATTGGCAAATCAAGAAAGCTAATTAGCAACACAAGTGATAAATGGAGTCTTTCGACAGGCAGTTCTCATGATGGCTTTGAACTTCATTAAAGTATGTGATTGCTGCCGCAGTTAGCAAGAATTGATCCACCCATCATGGCATGCATCGCACTATACTTCAATACCATCGCAGAGTTTCAATACAGTGACAGACTTTCAGCTGAATGCATTTGGGCAGCAAGTTCAAATCCTATTCCTGTCTGCAGTCAGTCAATGAAAACTGCAATTGCTAATGTTTTGTGCCCAATTCGCTCTTCTGTCTCACCTAATCAAACTGGCATAATTCCATTGGAGTCAATGGGACTGACCACGACTGAAGTTAATTTGCTGTACTGAAAGCTATGGAACTGTACCGATACAGTTAAGCTAAAGATCTCACCCAACACTGTGGTAGCTACACAGAATTAGTATGACAGTTACCTGCTAGAAACATAGCTGCCCCTCCTTACAAACTAAGACTGATTCTATAGAAAATGACAGTAGTTTCCCATCAGCAAAGAATACACCTCAAATACAGGAGAGTTAAAAAGAGAAAGGAAGCATTACACCAGAGAAGGAGGAGATAAATCAGGCTGGGGGTTTAAACTTCTGTTTTAAAGAAACACAACCTTCAATGAAAATTTAACTAAATCTTTCTCAGAGAACAAGTCTTCATATAAATCTGGAAGAAGAGAGCTGTGAAAATGTGCAGGGGTTTGTTATAAATATGTCAAGTGCTCCCCATCCTCTGTGGACTGCCAAATAAAAAGCAGTTCCACTAATTTGGGCCTTGGATACCACTAAGTAGCTCACTGAACTATGAACATCTTTTCTGCTGCTGTCTGTCAAGTTTAGTCTGTAGGCAGTAACTCACAGTACAAAGGGAAATAGGGAAACTATTTCAACTTTGGCCAAGGCCTTTTTTCCTCCTTTCCTTCTTCCTATATTATGAGTTTCCTAATTGCTATTGTTTCATTAATTTAATCCAGTCTGTGTTTGAGGTCGAACTGAACAATTCCCTTCTCCAAGGTATAATGCTGTTGATACAAATCTTTATGATGCATAGAACAAATTCCTGTCTCAAACACAGAATCATGGATGCAGTCACTATGGAAATGTATTAATCAAGTTTTTCTACCTGAGATTCTCCACATTAGCCACACTTTTGCTAAGTATTCCCTTCTCACACCGAAGTTTTTTGATCTCCATCCTGAGAAGCTGGATATCTTCCATTCTCTGTCGGTATTGGTTTTCACCCTTGTTTAGAATGGATTGCTGAATTTTAATCTTTTCATAGAGCAGAGCCACTTCATCATTGCGCTGAACAAGCTGGGACCCAAGGATATCTCTCTCGTTGATAACCTAAGGACTCAGGTCAAAGCAATAATCTCAGTTATAGTTCCTTAGTCCAGTCCCAAAGGATCATGACTGTATTTGCATTAGTCAAAATCATGTGCATTAAGAGATTTCTCAGTTATTAGTGAAATAAATATGGCAAGGGCCTAATAGTTTCCCCTATAAGGGTTCACCTGCCTGAGTGGCATAAGCTACATATTCCACTCACTTCAGTATCTTAACATTTTTGTTTCAATGGCGCCATAAAGCTTTAGTAGTACCACATTTACAGTAGCCGAGGATCTTGATCGTAAAAATACACTGGACAAATGAGGGAACAGAATGCAGAGTGTTTGAAAAGCCAAATCAGAGATTTCTACCTGGTCAATTTTCCTCTTCTGCTTTAGCTTCTCAGCATCAGCTTCAGCAATGATTTTTAGAAGCTTTCTCTCTTCTGTCTCCTGATTTTCTATAAAGTGTTTGGTTTCCAGAGCCTGTTTTTTCATCTGAAGCAGTTCAGCCTGATGGAGTCAAAGAATACAGGTAAACTGCACTTTGTATCAACTTCCCATTACATTATCTGGGGATCAGGAGTTAACATTTTACTAAAATCTCATACATTCTTTTAGTTTCCTGAGAGGTACACATTTAGTTAGTGTTTGAGAACAAATCACTAAGACAAAACAGCATGAAGACCCCTAAAGAAATGTCGTAAACAGTATTTTAATATTGTTATGTTATACATATTAGAAATTTGAATGGATTTTTATCTATGACAATGATTCAAGTTGTAATTTGGGAACACCTTATTTAATAATTTTTTTTCTTTTAATTAAATAGTTCTTATTTGGAAAGCCTTTCAATGGAGCTGATATTCCAAGTTCAAAGTCAGTCTGGGATGTAGAAAGGATAGTTTACCTTGCTGGAAAGGGCAACAGTCCTTTTAACAAAGAATTATGTAATACAAATCAGCATCAAGTTGGGACAGGCTTCAGACTGGAATAACAGAATAAGTGGAGAAGATGGCAACCAGGCATGGAACTGCAAAATTAAAGAGCTCTGGCACTTTTTTAGTGGACGTGTAGATGAGGAAGACTCGGAAAAGAGAATCTGTCCCTAAGCGCACTGTTACAGCAATTGCACACTACTAACCTAAACTAATACTGGAATGTGACCAAAAAATCTATCCCACTGTCATGAACTCTCTAATTCAAGGCATGTGTGTAGATAAAAACTAATAAGGTCATCTTGAATTATTGGAAATTTCTGTCATTGCTAGGCAATTAGTCAGAGCCAAGATGGAACTAGGTGACTACAGTCCATTTTCCCAGATAGGAAAACTTTCAAGCCTTGACTCAAACACTTTGCCACAACTCTGACCCTTATAAAAGATGATGTTCAAACTGCCTTTTGCAAAAGAGCATCATCCAAGGCTGAAAGAATGAGGCTGTGATGAAGGCTGCACCTGCAAAAACAATGATTTAAGACAGAAACAGTTCCATCGTCATAATAAAATAGCTTGTTCCATTCTTATTTTCTTTAAAAAAAAAAAAAACAAACTCTCATTTTCCCGTATGTGCAACACACATCTCTCTTACTCAGTGTTAGATGTTCATCAGAATCCATCAGCTGAATAAAAATGCAAGCCACTTCATATTGAAATGCAATCAACACTGTGCAAAAGCTGTCTACAAATGTAAAACTGCTCATGCATTTGGCATTGCTGGATAATATTTTTTTAATATATCAAAATTCTATAGTCTCCTTATGTCAGAAAAAATATGAGTTGTAAACAAAGGTGGCATTAGATGTTGGCAGCAAACATTCATATAAACAAATCTCCTCACTGGAATGCACTAAGTTAAAATAAATCTGAACTGCCTTGTGTAGAAAAGAACATAAATACTTCAAGCCACACAACGGCCCCACAAGCTAAGAGGACTTTCAGTTAGACTGAATAGGCTAAAAACTAGAGCTAGAGGATCTGTGCACATTAGGTAAGAGAAAAGGAAATTAATTAACACAGTCACTGTGCAAGCAGAAAAATAGGTCTGAAACTGCTGTACATCAGCAACAGCTCATTTGAAGTTGGTTCAGAGAATTTCGAAGAACTGAAGAACAGTCAGCAAGAAAGAAGAATTTATGTGGGACCTATGGTGATATCTCAAACCAAATTCAAACCAAGTTCTTGCTTAGATTCTGAAATACCAATGTAAGTGAAGAGGGGTTTTATTTGTTCTAGAGGTGGGAGGAAAATGCAGATTTTATAAAAGGTAAAACTGGGACTGGACACAGAATGCTGAAATAACAAGTCAGAAGTTTTACTTGCAGATTTCTAGAAAATGCTGAAAAGAAATAAAAGTCATGCATGAACATCTACAAAAATATACAAAAGCACTTGACTGCAGTTCAAACGTGAGGGCCATATTTCTTACAGCTTTCAGATATGCATTTTTCACTATTCAGATGCTTTGCCAAACCAGTCTGATCCACAAGCTTGTATGAAGACCAACTGAAACCAAAAGGTGGCATTGTACTGGCATTCATGGAGCTTGGATCAGGTGTCCCCTGTTTCATTTACCATGATTATACATTTTTAAGGTCTTTATGCTAGCGGAGGCAAGCATAATTCCAATGTCTCTATGATCTCATTCCTGTGAAACCCAGTACTCCATGATTTAGCACATTCTTTAAATTGATCTCCCAGGCACAGCTTGCTTGTTTGCCTCACATCAGTGCAAACAGGACAAATTGAAGCTGGCTTGCTACACAAATAATTGGGTTCTTTTGTGCCTGCATCAATCACCTCCCTCTTTGAATTCTATTCAGCTTTAGTACCAGCAGAGACACTCAGGTAGAAGTCCACAATGCCCTTAAGCTAGTCAGTAGTGTGATGTCAGTGTATGGACATACTTGCTAGTGAATAATTGTGTGGGTAAACCATCTAGCAACCCTATTGTTGTCAAATGGATGGCACCTCTGTCTGAGATGATCAGACAGAACTGGGGACTAGTTAAGGCAGAAAGCTGTACACAGGAAATGAGACACTGTTTGACTTCTCCATCACTGATAGAACAACTCTGAGACAGGTCAGGTACAAGAACACAAATTCATCACCTTTTTACAAAGCTCTATTGACATCTTGTCATAACTGTAATGTGCTGAGAAGGGCTGAAAACTCAAGGAGTCATTGCAGCATAGCAATAAACTGACAAAAGAAAATATTGTGGAAAGTGGCAGGGGACTTCTGATTGGGGAGGGGGGTTGTTTGTTTCCAGGTTTGGGGCTTTTTTTTTTCTAGTGCTTAGTGAAGAGAAAAAATAAGCTGCTGTGAACACTAACTCCTTCATTCTTTTGAGAGTGCAGTAAATTGGGTTGAGATATCACCACAAATCTAACAGCTTATCTAAGGATGGGTTGCAGCCAATGCTGAGGAGAAGAACAGAGCTTCAAGCTCAGATTTCCTTTGAATTAAAAGAGATTCTTGCTGCTTTATGCCACAATATTAAAATAACTTTCTGCACAGAGGGACCTACTAAAATGCACTACCTAACTCCCAGAAGACTAATGCTTGCTAGTCACACAGAAATACAACATTGTGAAGTATAACATAATGGGGTTTGCACTTAAAAACAGCAGAGAGAAAAAAGTTTTAAAAAGAAAAACTTGAATTATAAGGGTATATATTAAAAGTTTGCCAGAATCAAGCTATCCCAAAAACCCACATTTCTGCAAGCAAAATGGAACTTTATAGTAAAACTGTTTAATCACCAAGAGATTTAAAGCTTCCAATAGACAAACCAGGATCTTTTGGATTATAATTATAGGCAGAGATTAAATTTGGCAGATACATAGAATATTTGTGTAAAGGATCTTGTGCTTCAGTTACAGAACAGTTTATTAAAATACAACCAAAAAACTACCACAGACCAGGAACACAATGCAGTCTGCGAAATAATGGAAACCATCCTTTGTAAGAAGGTGTATGTGTAAAGGCTCTTACTTTCAATAATTCCTTCTCTTTCTCTGTTCGCTGATTTTCTAGATGTGCTTTTACAAGGTCGTCTTCTTTGGTTTTGATGTCCTCTTTCAGCTGATCCATCTGATGTATTACAGATTTAAATTTCTTCTTCATTTCTGATATCTCATCCTAATAGGACAAGAAGTGTGATAACGGAGAAGGATCAAAAAACAGCAAGTTTGTGATGTGAGTTCAGGCTATTTAAATGTTGGAAAATGTAGCCACAGTGCTTGAGAGGAGGTGTGTTATGTGCACCACAAGATAATTATTTTTTAATCCAACAGAGCATTTTCATTAAATGACAACTTTTCATTTATGCCAGAATGACACTGCAATAAAAAAAGCCTTTAAAAGATACATTGACAAAAATAAGGACCATCAATTATGGGTATAATAATCTATTTTAAATGTTAGACATATAATAAGAACTAGCAGTCAATCCAAATTAATAAGATTTTGGTCCTCTCCATCTGTTGCCATGTTTCTAGTAATGTGTTTTTCAATAATGCTGTATGGAGTTGGGCACAAATATTTGGAGAAAAGCTGTTCCACTGTGCAAATGAACATAACCATAAGTAAGATACCTATATGCCTGCAAGAGAGTGTAGGAAATGCTTATCTCCATTTTGCCTATGTGCTAGCTTGCACATAGGTGCAAGGGGGAAAAGAGTGCTCATAGACTTACAAGTCTCTGATAGGAGAATATTTAGCAAATATTTTAAGCTCAAAACACAGAACAAAAGCTTGGTAGCATGCAGAGAGCTCAGGTCACTAGGAATACTTCCACTCATGGCACAGAGGTGCCTGCCTGTACAAAACAAACTTGTTTCAACTCATTGCAGTGATGGCTCATGTTGTAACATGAAATGGAAGCTAATAAATTCAGTGCTTAGACAGGCATGGTTTAGAAGCTATTACTCCTCTGCCAGAGGCTGCCACCTCACAGAGAAGATGTCATAACCTTTCATGTGAATATGAACATTTCAGTACAAAACCAGGGTAGCGTAAAGCTCTTTCAACACTGTCCATCACAGGGGTGGATTTACTTGACATATGAGTGATGTTTTCTTGCATGAAATGCTTAACATTATTAAGCTAGATCTTGAGTCATAGCAGTCTTCACAAACAGTACACAGAAAGTACTGACTGGTCATCCAAAAGTCGTCAAAACCAAAATCCATGGATTCCACATTTATTTGGGAAATTAAATGAAACAGAAATAAAGGTAGTAATATGTCATTAGGTCTACCTGTTTTCATGTCCAGTCACTTCTGTGAATGCAAAAGTCATCTTAAAAGTTGTCATTGCTAAATAGCTTATAAATCTCTTCAGCATTGTAAAAGATGAGAGATATTTAAAACAATGGTGCCCAGACATACACACAAATACCTTTCTAATTCTATATTTAATGAAGAACAGTATGAACACACAATTTCTGCAAACAGGTCTCCTAATAAACTTGCTTAAACAAATGAGCTCCTAACACTAAAAGAAATCCCAAAGACAAAAGTATCAGATATTTATCTCATATTAACAGCCTGCCAGAATGTCTTCTTCCAAGAGATTTTACTGAGCTGAACATTATGTTACTCTGGAGATCACTAGCAACGTGGGAAATGGGATATTTTCACATTTAGCAATCCAAAGATACTTACACCTAGTTTTATCTAAACAAGCTTGTGCATATTTCTTTTACTTCCCAAAAGGAAAAGGAATTTACCATAATTTTTAACACAACCCTTTTTTTTTATTCTTTTCCTTTCATGGTTGGCTGATCTGTTACTGAACAATGAATGGCTATTTCTTCACTGCTACACATGGTGCTGCCTTGGCCAAAGGACCTTTTAGGATCATCTGTCTTCACACACAGGACTTGCTAAAAAAGTTTTATGGTAAACCAAGTAAGCTATTGAAGTCTGCAGACCAACCTCTAACAACTGGAACCATGAACAGCATTGGTGATATCACCATTTAATATTCAAAACCCCAAAAGGCTTAGTTCATTGCTTCATTTTGTAACGCAGCACATAGATGCCAGTTCTTTATAAATAAGCAAATTTATGTTGTATGTTTAAAAAGAAAATTAAAAAAATAATAAAAATCAATGTTGCGATTTTTCACCCTTTTTTTTTCCTGGGAGATTGTTTGTAAGCAGCAAGAATCCCAACACTATCCAGTGATGAGAGGCAGACAAAGGTCAAGTAAAGCATCCCACATAAATGGCAAAACTGTCCATTCCTCAGCACACAGTTGGATATGAACTTGGACAATTAATTCCCATCTGCTTCTCAAGCAAAACACCTACCTATTCAAAGCAGAGTATAAATTTGTAATCTACTGTATATGTCTATGTTATAAATCCTTTTTCTGAAATAACCCAAGGCCGTAAATCACAGCTATCCAAGGTCCCAATCTCTGATGATTACAATAGGATTTGTGAAGCATTTTAGATTGTTACATCAGAATAACAGACAGTGATCTGTTCTTTTCCTCTAGTACTGTTAGTGAGATACCCAAGGAAGAGATATGAATGGAGAGAGCATCATTAGCTGAGGAAAATTACACTCCCTGAAAGGAGCAAGTGAGGTGGAAGCGTTGTGTCAGAAAATATCACTTAAGCTGGGAAAGTTTTCCCTCTGCTTTCTAAATCATGATTCACAGTAATATGCATACACATTCAGGGCTAAGGAGGCAATCTTATTCCCCTTATACCCTATTTCCCATAAATGCGGACAACTCCTAAAGGAATAAACAGAGTGGAGCTAGAATGAAAAGAAAAAAGTTTCTTCTCTGGTAGGGTTTTGTAATTCCATAGCTCCGGTGTACTGTGATTTTATGCATGGGTTGAAGCAGGGAAATTGCCATATAATGACTGTGGATTCCTATTTCCACTCCAATACAAACTGTTCATATAAAATGTCAGGGACCTAAAACATTCATTCCCCAAAACACACAGGAATGAAGAAACCACTTCTGTCATTGATCCAGTGAGCTTTCCTTTTATCAAATTAAAAATAGATCAGGAAAGAAATAACAAGAGCAGAGAGAAAAACACAAGGAAAAATGTATTCTTCTACCTTAGCTTCAACCAGGTTTTTACTGTACAGGCTCCTCTCTGTTCTCACAGCTTCACACTGGCTTTGTTCCTGTTTAAGTTTAATTGTAGACTCTTCTAATTTCTTCTCATAGTCACAGATCTGCATTTCCCGTATCTCAATATCTTTCAGGTTCTGGAGGACCTGAACAGAAAGAAGTGAACACAATTAACTTGTCACTGCAAGATTATAGGGATGGGGAAGAGTTTATGATTTTCTTCTAAGATGACAAGTTCAGATCCCTGTGATAAGAAGTTTTAGCTACAGCTAAAAACCACTTCAGTCCATGTACAAGTTTAATCTTCCGGACTGCTTACGTGGGACAACATTTTGTTTTAATCTGATACCTAGGTTTTATTCAATACTAAAATTTAAAGATGCGCACATGTAATTTAAAACATGCAACTTAAAAACAAGCTTCTGAAAATATTGCCACTGAGCAGATTCAATAAAATCAATATAAACAGCTTTCATTAAGAATAGTGTTAGGTTATGCATAGAGCAAAGCTAGACTTTGTATGTTGGTTTGCATGTCAGCTGTATGATAAGATGAATAAAACCACACAGGTTTTCCCAAGGAGATCTGCATGTACTTCTGTATTCTAACAAACAACCCAACTTTCTTTTTTCTAATGAACACATACATGATCACAAACAGCTGATATATGATTAAAATAATAAGAAGAAAGTCAGTTAAGGTAACTTACACTTGATCTAAATAAGTAGGTAATCAATCACCATTAGTTGCTTCTATAAAGGGTTAGAAATAATATTGTGAAGGTTACATGAAAAGAATGGAGTATTGTAGACTGTAGAAAGATGACCACATGCAGTACCAATAAGCAAAAATACAAAATTTTATAAACACCTTTACTAACAGTTGCACAACAATTCGTAAGGATTACTATATTAAAGGATCAAAAATGCAAATAGTTGCTAATTGTTATGGTGGGCTTTCTAATTGTGTTTTTTTAAACATAAGAACCTTCCTCCTGCTGTACAAAGTGGAAAGCCGAGGAGCACAAAAAAGCAGTATTCAAGCAGAATCCAGCATTACAAAGAAAGAGAAGTAAAAGAAATAAGAAGAAAACTAAGGAGTACACACATCAAGGACATAGTTTTTCAGGTTCACTGCCCAGGGGAGAAAACAATGCCACCCTTAAAGCTGGGAAAAAGATGAAGAACTAAAAAAAAAAGCTGAGGAATCACATAGACAAAATCCAGGGAAGAAGTCCATTTACAACTGCATTTCATACTCAGTTTTCCTGACTCTCTTTCTGATAGTAGCAGTTTGAGGTAAGATTTACGTTCGTATGTCAAAGCAGAAGAATAAAAAAATAAAAAGACATCAAATAATCAATAACTGCAAAGTTTGTGGTTACAGTGTTGTCCCTTGCTTAGCAGTAAACCCTTGTGAGGTGTAACTATGGGGGATGAGCTTAATTAATTAATCATTCCACCAGGTACCTCTAACCAACTTTGAAGACAGGGGATAGCTAAATATAGAAAATTTTATTACAGTGGCAGGAATACAATTCCAGCACATTTGTAGCTGACTGCAGAGGATCCAAGGAACTGCTTACAGTGCAATACAAAAACACAGTCCCAGTTTATAACTTACTCCTGCCGTTTCCTTTTCTGTTAAAACAACCTGCCAATAGTAATAGCAGGGAGAAGAAATCAATGAGGCATGTATTCTATCTGCGCTATGGTGATCGTAGGCTGGAGCAACATTTGAAAGTAGGTCACTGCATTTGTAAGTTTTTGACTTGGTTTTGATACAATATAAGTGCAATAAGCTTGTGGACTAAGTTTTTTGAGTTGTGCTCACAGGTTGGATGCTGACTCTGCTTCTTCTGGAATGATTAAACCCAAATAATTCTCCCTTATAAATACAGAAAATATACATGCAATGTTTCCCAACAGAGCCCTGCGGGAGGCTGAGCATCCTCGCACTACACCTCTCAGATTCCACAACAAGGGGCCAAAGCTAAGCAGAAAGTATTAGATATTCACAGTTTTCTTCTGCACCACACAGTGTTTCATCTGTACACTTAACTATCATCTACTGCTGGTTACCTGTTTAGTTCAATGAACCTGCTCAAGATCTCAGTACAGGCACCATCCTTATTTTCTTACTTCTGTTTAACCACTCCTAGAAGTGCTGCCATGGTCTTAATGATGTGTCTGTTGACTGCTGGAGGAGTTTCTGGCTGTGTGGACATGGCCTAGTGCACAATCCCTGCTTTGAGTCAGACAGTGCTGAAGCATGGAACAACTAGGCCTCAGTGAAGGGGTCAGGAGCCCTTTAAGTCACCTTAAGGCTCAAA
>WTXV02015739.1:6075-19338 GCA_009823435.2 Nymphicus hollandicus
ATTGTTCTGTGGAAATTTTGATAATACATTCCTGAGTGAATAAAAGCAGATGATTAGGAATAAAATTATTTCTGTGTATGCTGACAGGACTGCTGAGCTTAATTAGACGTTTCTAGGGCGACCTGTTTGGAGTTTACTCCATAATTTTATGCAAATTTTGCATAACTTCATTTTTTCAGGTTAAATGCAGATATGTTATTTCATCGCACAGTTGAGTTGTATGAGTACTAATGGACACATATTGCAATTGATGGAACTGGCATCAGATAAAATTCTAGAGCATTTTAGAATGATGGACTTTTAATTCATTGTTTTTTTCTGCCACATTCTTGTTCCCGAACAACCTGCCAACAATTTTAGTCAGTTACTCGCTATCAACTATTTTATCTATATTCAGAGTAAAAAAAACATTCCAATGAAAATATTCTTTAAAGTTTTTATTATTATTATTCTTTTTCCCCTCCTTTTCCTCATTTATTCACTACATGATGCAGGCTTAAATCAGCTTATACAGCTTCATGTAATACACTTGCAGTAAGCCGTACAACATAAAAAAGCAAGCATTAAAAAAAGAAAAATGGAATACAGTGAAGACAAATGTGTGGGATCAGTGTTGTGCAAAATCTGCCTGTTTAGATTTGCCTAGGTTTCAATGAACCATGCAGCAGAAATCGTGGGAGAATTGGTTGATTCTCTTTTACATTCACACTGGAAGAAAAAACTAAAGCAAGCTTCAAGAAACTTGCAGGTTATGGATATGAAACCAAAAAGACAATGAAGGGAGAAAAACCAAACCAAACCAAACAAAAAACCAACCAAAACAAACAAAACCAAAACCACAAAAAACAACACAGAGAAAACACCACAGCTGGCACCTATTTTCTCCAATTCCTTTCTAATTTCTGACCTTATCTTCACATTTTCTTCAATCTCCTCCATACTGAGTTTAAATCCGTTCAAACTGATGATAGATGCCCACTATCCACATCCTGGCAGGAAGATCACATCGACCTTTCACCAGAAGAGTTGTGTACATTTTTTTAATGATCAGGTGTGATTCTTGTTTCTACATATCTACTTAATTTTGCTTACCTTGTACAGCTGCTTTCAGGGATGCAGAGGGAAGGGGAAATCTGAAGTAGCAAAGTTGAATTACTCTATTATTATTTGATATTAAAATGTTCCAGACCAAGTGAAACAGCATTTGCCCAGATATCTGTAACCTGAATTCTTTGTTGGACATTATGAATTAACACAGCAAGCCTTTCAGCAACATAAATTTGACTACCATGAACAAACATAAGGGATCTGAGTTATATCTTGACAAAAAGCTACTCAACTCAAGAAAATAAGACTTTAAAAACTGGACAATATTAGACTACAAAGACACCATGTGAAGTTTCCCCAGCAGATGCTGCAGAGGAAAGATCAGTCAGTTGCCTGTAGGCCTTCATGAAGAAAGGTTTGATCAAAGTCAAGGAGGCTGTTGGGAAGTGGCCTTGTGCTGAAATTCAGTGATTTCTTTGCAAGGTTTTGTCTTACAAGCTGTAGGCTTCTGATGTCACCCAATTATGTGCTTGTCTTTCTTTCTCCTTTTGCTACAAATTAATCCAAGAATCTCACCCATCCCAGTAGCAAACAGGCAAAAATTGTGGGGTTTTAAGACTCTCTGGGTTAGACTATCTGTTTTACTGGAATTTATCTATATTTATCCAGAAGAGATATGAAGAAGTAAAATTAGTTTGATAAATTCTAAGTGTGAATGAATAAGCAAGTGTACAAGTGCAAATATGATGTCTAATACAGAAATAATCTATTTCCTTTTAGCAAAGTAAAAAACCAAAACAGCAGTTTAGTCATTAATGGCTGCAACTGCACTGAAAACAGCAAAGTGGTCTTGTTTCTCTTAAATGTTTTTTTTTTTTTTGCCATGTGACATAGGGTGGATCTGCACCTAAAGTCCAAAGCTGAAATCTAGCATTCTCTAGCAACTAGTTTCAACCCATCTGCCACTAATATGATCCTAGAGTTCATCATATCAAGTGCTGAAAATGGGTAAGATAGGTCATCTTAAAACCGAAAAAGATAAATGACAAAGAGAATTTTCTGTACTTGCTCCAATTATTGTTCAAATAATGTTTGATGTAATAAGATACGATACTAGTTAAAGGAGAATATTGTTCATATATGGTGTCTCTTTCATCATATATGATGAAATTATTTCAATGAAAATAATTTATTTCAATAACTGAATTTCAAATAATTCTCAAATTACCTCAGTGACAGGGAAGGTCATGGAGCAATCATCCTGAGTGAAATCACACAACACATGAGGGAAAACTCGGAGATCAGGCCCAGTCAGCACAGGTTCATGAAGGGCAGATCCTGCTTGGCCAAACTCATCTTCTTCTATGACAACGTGACCTGCTTGGTTGATGAAGGAAAGGATGTAGATGTTGCCTATTTGGACCTTAGTAAAGCATGTGACACTGTCTCCCACAGTGTTCTCCTGGAGAAACTTCTTAGGTGTATTCTTCACATCTAAGAAGTTTCTCCAGGAAACTGGAAGAAACTGGCTGGGAGAAACTGGCTGGGTGGCCAAGCTCAAAGACTGTTAGTAAATGGTGACACATTTCATTGGCAACCGGTCACCAGTGGTCAGGGCTCAGTATTAAGGCAGTGTTGTTTAATATCTTTATTGATGATCTGGATGAGGGGATTGAGTGCACCCTCAGTAAATTTGCAGATGACACCAAGTTGAGTGGGAGTGTTGATCTGCTGGAGGGTAGGGAGGCTGTGCAGTGGGATCTGGACAGGCTGTGGCCAATGGTATAAGGATCAATAAGGCAGAGTGCTGGGTCCTGCACATGGGTTACAACAACCCCATGCAACACTACAGGCTTGGAGAAGAGTGGCTGGAAAGCTACTCTGCAGAAAAAGACCTGGGGGTGCTGATTTACAGATGAACATGAGCAGCTTGTGCCCAGGCAGCCAAGAAGGCCAACAGCATCCTGGCCTGTATCAGCAATAATGTGGCCAGCAGGGCCAGGGCAGTGATTATCCCCCTGTACTGGGCACTGGTGAGGCCGCATCTCTAATCCTGTGTTCAGTTCTGGGCCCCTCACTACAAGAGAGACATTGAGATGCTGGAGCGAGTCCAGAGAAGGACAAAGAAGCTGGTGGAGGGTCTGGAGCACAAGTCCTGTGAGGAACAGCTGAAGGAACTGGGGTGTTTAGTCTGGAGAAGAGAATGCTCAGGGGAGACCTTATTGCTCTACAACTGCCTGAAAGGAGGATGGAGCCAGGAGGTTGCTGGTGTTTTTCCAAGAAACAAGTGATAGGACAACAGGAAATGGCATCAAGTAGCAAAGGAGAGGTTTAGACTGCATGTTGGGAAAAATTTCATCACACAGAGTAGTCATGTATTGGATCAGGCTTTAAAGGGAAGTGGTGGAATCACATTCCCTGAAAGTGTTAAAAAACCGTGTGGATGAAGCCCTTAGTGACATGGTTTATTGGTGAACTTGGCAGTCCTGGGGTAACAGTTGGACTTGATGATTTTAAGGGTCTTTTCAAATCTAGCTGATTCTATGGTTCTGTGTTTAATGATATCACAATGGCTCCATGACAAGAATTTCTAGATAAACTTCCTACCTCTACTGCTTACTGGTATCCACATGTAACTATCCCCTTCAACTCTGTCTCTACTCCATAGAGTACTTTATTCTAAGTATTAAAGTGTGTTTACTAGCTCTAATGATTTTTACAGAAAATTTGATTTTACATTTAGTCACAAACAAAACAGCTTTATTAGCATGGTAGTTATCATGGATCTTAAAGAAAGATCAATTGTTGGTGAAACTTTTGGTGGTACCGTTCAAATGTAAAAGCTTCTTTGTTGACCAGTAGGCAGATGATTGATCAGTTTGAATGGAAACATGAGGACACACATCAAAAAGAGCTAATATTCCTAGACTTCAAAAACCACAAATAACATTTTAAATTATTTCACAAATACTTCTTCAAAGTAAGAAAAAGAAAAAAAATCCAAATAAAATAGCCTGAATAACTCATCACAAGCCTGCTAAGCAGTGACTTTTATTTGGTTTTTATTTGGTTTGGACTCTAGTTTAAAGTATGTTGAGAGAAACTGATGCCAAACATTTAATTTCTGTTTGTACTTTGTTTGGCCTCCCGGCAGACTCATCAAACAGACCCCAAAGATTTTCTAGTCCATACCTCTTCCTGGTCATATAATCAACTATACTGGTGTTGTTCCATGAGAGAATTCTTTAATCTGTTTAAGAAAAGTCAGCAAAATTTCACAACTTCTCCAGTATATAGTTTGTTTTTTCAGGAATCCAACCTGATTCTTCCTTACTCCAGTGCCAGCCAACCACCTCCTACTCTGTCCTTCATGCCTATGTAGAATAGACTATTCATCATCTTCAGGCAACTTGTTCCAGTGTCTGATCACCCTCATAGTGTCTGTCACTGAGAAGAGCCTTGCTCCACCTTCTTTAAACCCCTATGAGGTATTTATGCACTCTATTAAGGTCCCCCATGAGCCTTTTCTTCTCCACGCTGAAGAGACCAAGTCCTCTTGACTTCTTAACATGTCAAATCTTCCAAATCCTTTATTGTCATGACTCTTTGCACTTCAGGATGTCCATATCTTTCTTGTACTGGGGAGCTAAGACATGGACACAGATTGGTCTCACCAGTGCTGAGCAGAGAGGAGGACTCATCTCCCTCAACCTGCTGGTGCGGAGTATCCTAATGGAGTCCAGGAGGCTGTTGGCCTTCTTTGTCACAAGGAGACATTGCTGGCTTACAGGCCACTTGCTGTCCATCAAGATCCCAGTTTTTCTCTGCGAGCTCCTTACCATCCAATTGGCCCCAAGCTCATACTAGTGCTAAGGCTTATTTCTCCATGGGGCAGGACTTTACATTTTCCCTTGTTCATTTCCATTAGGTTCTTGTCAGACCAATTTCACTGCTTGTTGAGATGCCTCAGCACAACCATCTGGTGTATTAGCCAGTCCTCCTTTCTGTCATCTGCAGACTTTGTGAAGAAGCACTCTGCATCAGCATCCAGCTCATCAGTGAAGATAAACAGTACTGGACTCAATATTGACATGTGGGGCACACCACTAGTGCCTGACCTCTAGCTGGACTTCGGGCCACCACAGTGCATTCAGTTTTCAGTGTGCCTCACTGAAATCCTCTGTCAGTGTCCACTTATCTGGTTGATACTTCACCAGTTTGTTACGGAAGACAGAGTTGAAAACTTTTATTTCAACTTGTGATCAGTTATAACCCCTAACCTTTCTTCTGTTTAGTAACTGCGCTCTCCAACTTTTCCCATCTTGCATGTTACAGTGATCATTCCTTGAATGTACATTGATCTTTCCTTCCCACTGATTTGCGCCTTATAATTTTTAGCTCTTCTTCCACATTGACAGAGATGTTTTGGTCTCAGGTCATGGTTTCCCACCAAAGTTTTACATCTCCTTTCACTAGTGTCATCTAGGCCATGTGTACCCAACTTTTTTGTTAAAATGTGATGTAATATGTCCAAAGTTTCAGCATCTCATTTTCTACCTGTATTTAAGTGCAAATCTCTGTAGGTTTGATTGCTACTCTCTCCAGATAGAATCAAAGGCTAGCAGCTCTTTTTCTCTGTAGGATGGTCTAAAAAAGGGAGTCAAACTTATTTTGGTAAGACAGTTAAATTACACCTTTAAAGACAAGCAAAAAGTACGTCAAGGAAAATGAAAGTGGGTACAATATTACACAATAGAAGTGAACACTAATTGTGGAATGACAATGTGTTTTTTCCATAAAGAAAAGACAACGTGTAGAGTTAGAAACTTTGCTTTCTTTTATAAAGCCTTATCTCATAATACATTTCTTACACACCTGATGGGATAACATGTTGGCAAGATACAACATAAATAGGACTTAACTGAGGCAGAAAAATCACAGGATGAGCTTACCCTTCAGCTGCAATGTTAAAAAAATAAATAAATTGAGTACCCTTAGAAATACTCAGATGCATTATAATAAAACCACTACTCCTAAGTGCTGTAAATCAAATGAGTACAGCTGCACATGCTGCCATTGCTGTCGTTCTGAGCCTGTCAGCATTTCTGCTTCCTCTGCACAGTTTGGATGTGCCATATCCCCAGAGCTGAAACATGACACACAGATAGCCAGCCAGGGCATTCTTTTCTTTTTAAAAGTTCAGTGGATTTGATATAATGGACTTACCCAGGGGAAGGCTCTGTTCACAGTCCAGTACAATGAAAGAGTTAAAAACTGTTCATCATAGATTCATGTTAGGAATAAACATCCTGCAGGTAAAACACTGTGAAGAAAGAGTGAGAGGATTCCAGTGACAGAAAGTTAAGTGTAGAACCTCAGCATCTCCTGTGAATGCTTGTCTCTGTACCACTTTTGTCTAGGCTATATACAAGAGATGAGGTCTAGAGACAGCGTGAAGGACCATCTGTGAGTTTATGATCATCCAGGTTCAGCTACTACATACCTAAACTTGGCAGAGTCACAGATTAGGCCAAATTCAAATAATTTCACAGAGAATAAAGAAGAAAAGTTTCTCCCAAGTCTATTTTTTCACTTTCTTGACATAAAAATAAAGGGACACCAAAACCAAACCCTGAACTTCCTGGTTTATTCAGTATAATGCCTTTAGCAAAAAAGGAAGGTGTGATATTTTTTCTGTAATATTTACAACAATCCAGCCCTGAACACGGATTCATGAAAAAGGCTGAGGAATTGTTTATGGTGATGCCACTTATTGTAGAGGAATAATGTTGTAAATGTACTTCATTAGATTCAAATAACTGCAGCACATCTGTGTTGTGGCACTGTGGAAATTTCACCAAAACTGAACCTCCAGTGATTTAAGACAGTTCTGTAAGTGGGCTTCCTCTCATGTCTAAATAGATTGTATAAACCCTCCCCTTTCTGAGTAAAGACCATCACACCTGTGATGTGGAGACAGGCATTTGTTAATTTTGCAAAAGGTCCTTCTAATATCCTTGTGCTTTGTAACGGTTTTTCAGACTACCTCTGAACCAAAACTTTTCACTCTGACAAATAACACTTTACAGGCAGTTAGGTTGTAAAGTAAAGCAAACATCGTCCAGTATTACAGTACATATTTAAGTAGCCAATTAATCTGAAATGCAACTATACATAGAAACTAATGTTTGCCAAATGTAATGCACATACATCTGAGAGGGCATGCAGGAATAATGAGCAGAAGAGATCAAAGCACATCACTCTATCATCTATCAACTCCAGTTGCATTAACAAGCATGAGATGTCTCCAGTCATTATGGAAAGAAGACCCTCCCAACAGTAAGTGCAGGGCATCCAGTATTGTCCACTTCACTTTACAAAAAGCCTTAATCAGTAACCCTCAAACACAAACTATCAAATTTGTTTCACCAACACTTAACACAAACATTATGATCTCACATTACTAGTGCTAACTACTCAGCTGTTTAAAGCATAATGGTGAAAAGGGAGCATTACGTTGTCACTTGTGGAAAAACTTCAATGGACAGGTTGTAGAGAAGAATGGGGAGATATAAATTATGCTGACCATGGCCTGGGTGATGTGCAATGGACTACCAGGGTGTAAGGGAAGAACAGCTTCACTTCACAAGCTTGAAAAGGCTAGAAATTTGTTTTCAAACCTTAGGAAGACACTAAGGACATATTTGAGCTAACATTTCCTACTGACAGAGGACTGTAAATCACCATCAGGTTTGGCACTGCATCATGTCCTACCTGGCATAGCCTTATAGCTAGCAGTTCCAGGTACTCAAGATGATATTTCAGGGACATATTTTACCATGAGTTTCTTTGTGGGAGGTGATTCACCTCCTGGTTCTTGAAGCACAGCAACTAATACAGTTTAATGAAAACTGCAAACACACTGTTTAGCAGCTTGGGGATTCTGTTTTTGGTAAGTGTGGGCAACACTGACTGAACTGCTATTTCCCTGTGGCACAGGTCAGCCCAGCTTTTTGGCAGGGAACTGGTGGTGTTTGCACTTTAGTCTAATTTACATTCCCTGGTAGCTGGGCCTTGGAAGAGCCCAAGAAAACATTACCGCTTGACCTTGCTCACACTGGTGCTCAGAGTACACAACCTGAAGGAAGAAAGCGCTAAGCTGGACCGTCACTCTGCATAAAAAGCCAAGGGACCAGATTCTGCCTCACACTTTCATAGTGTCACTTAAACTTTTCCTTAAGAAAGCATTCCTGGGAGAAATGAGTGAAATGTCTTTTCCAGCTGTTTGCAATCTTGATATTACTCCAAAGCATGAACAGATCACTTTTCGTCCCTTTCCCATACAGTTTTCTTTACAGACTGGTGAAAGAGAAAGGGTTATTCTGTGCCTGAATCAGGGGAGTATCCCACACTTCCTTTTCTCTGCCACAGCATGCAGAAACACTGGCCAACATAAAATGTTAAAATGAAAAAAAAAAACCCCTATGTATGACAACATTTCCTTACCAGTTCTTAGGGTGCTCACAGGCCTTAGCATTGGCTGCAGTTCATGAAAAGGATAGAAAAGACCAAGCTGACAGAGGATGTTAGAGAAGGCAGCTTTTGCTGTGAATAGTAGGAGTTGGCAAAAGCAGTTCATCACTGCTCCAGCAATGGGAGAAGGGGGGAAGTGGCATATCAGATTTCCTTCCACAGGCTCTTTAATAAACAGACATGTCCTTGTGTTGTCAACCACCAGTAAACATCTACTTTCTCTGCTTCATAAGGGGCCTTATTATGTTAAATTAATTTAAGCAAAGGAACAGAGGTTTTTGTTTGGTTTGTTTTGAAGAACAATACTAAACAAAACAAAACACAAAAGCGAGAGAGAGAGATATTTGCTGCAGACACTATAAGCAGTGCAAAACACAGCAAGAATACCAACAAAGCCTCACTTAGGTTGCACTGCCTGCATTGGTGACAGACAAGATTTCTGAAGCCAGTTCAGTGAGGATAAGAAAAGGATGTTTTAAGATCCACCTATTTCAAACAGTGCTATCTTTTGTCTGTCTAAGGATTATGTTACTTTAATCCGCACCTCATACAGATAAAGAGTAGCAAATTCATCATCTTCATACAGGACTGGTGTACGGGTGTGTGTTTCCTATGAGGAAATCTGATTGAGGTTAGGCTCAGAATTCACCAGTAAAAATAAATAAATAACATAAATAAATAAAATTTGACGTTGAAGCTTTTTTCTGGGAAATTAATTTCACAGAGGCAGAAAGTAAATTGTCATCCACACAATGGAGGGGGGAGGGGAAGGAAAGAAAAATATCCCACAAAACAGGAAAAGCAGAAACAGAAAACAATTACTAGATTTCATCAGTATGCCTCTACAATTGCCTGACCTCACTTCTGTTGTGCATCTCTTCCCCATATTACATCTTGTATTTTTATTATCAATATGTTATACACAAAATATTACATGCAGTGTAATTCAAGCTTCTAAATGTGTGCTTGGGTTGGATGACTGTGTCTATTGAGACTCCTAGATTACTTCTATTAGGGGGTGAATGTCATGCTGTTTGTCATCCAAAAGGTAATTTTCCCTAGACTTATATTAAGGTCTCATATTTTATGATAACCTCTGTATTATGTTGATCTGGGCATTTTTCATGAGCCCATTCATCAGACAGGTTATCTCCAGTGGTAACTGCAGCCTTGCAAAATTTTGCTTGCTTTCAGGGTGAATAAAATAATTTTTTTCAGCTTCATCAGTGATACCAAAAGAACATTTGAGTCCCCGTGAACATGCCAGTAAAATTCCAGGACAAGCTTTGCACACACTAAGAAGTATATATGTGGGAGTTAATTTATTGCTCTTAGAAAATGCTGTATCAGAAGGGAATCAAATTCAGCCTTGAGTAAATGTTATTATCTGGCAGCAGTCTTGTAACAACCAATCTCTAACTGGCCTAGAATTCAACTCCTATACAGACAAACAGTTAAGAGGTGTAGTGTCTAGGATTTTTGATGCGATTCACTGTGATATATTTGTACATGGGTGAATGGGCAACTGTGTGAGAAGGATGACCAGGTTTGAATTAACAGCAAATTCTGCTTTACATCATGAGGAGGAGACCCACTGAAAAAGCAGAGATTGCATATTCTAATTAATAAGCATTACAACATTTTGCAAGATGTCATATTGTTTAGAAATTGTACCAAAGCATCATAGTATAAAGGTCAGGGACTGGTTCCAAGGATGGCATACTCAATGATAATTAACCTTTCGGATTCCTCTTAGGTTTCAAAGCAACTTGTGATCCTAATTGAAATTAAATTGAGGGAGGTGGAGAGAGATGGCTCTTGCCAAACTATAAACTGCAATAAAACACAGCAGATTTAGCCGTGTGTGCTATTTTCTTCTTGTGGAGCACTCTGAGGAGCTAATACAGACACTAAATCAAATCCGCATCTTTATCTGACTAGGTGAGGCCTCAGCACTCCAGTCAAGAAGCAAAACAGATGCAGATCCTTTTGGCAACAGCATGCATTTCCCGTGGATAAAGGGAGCAATTTTCTATTCCCACTGGTGCTGCTCTGTGTTAGCATTCAGTGAGCCTAACAAAAAATCCCAGCTGCTCTCACCTCGGAGGAAAAAAACACAAACAACTCTAAACAAATCAATCTAACATTTCCCATAGCCTTTAATGTGGAGCACAGACAATTCTTTTCTGCCTCCTTCCCTTTTTTACATAATAAAAATCTACTGTTCCTGTTGTCCCCAATATGTTGGAAGCCAGCAAGTGTAAATGCAGCCATTCGTATAATTTGAATGATAATCGAAAATAAGCAGAAAAGGAGGATAAATTTATCAAACCTGTGAGAATATTCTAGGAAAAAAGGAATTTCCTGAGGTAACTGTCCTTGACCTGGCTCTTTAATCGAGTGAAATTTCATCACTTTATCTAATATCATGCTTCATGCTTCAGGCTCCCAGCAATTCTATTTTAGTGTGGTCTAATGGGCAGCTGACACATCCACTCAGCACCAGACTGCATAATATGTGCTGACACACTGTGTGGTGAGCACCCTATTGAGAGCTGTTTGTGCCTGGCACGTAAAAATTTCATCCAGTAAAATCTCTTCATAACAATTTTAGTCTCAGTTTTCAGGGCCTCCATGGACTCCATGTTTTGAGAGGTTCAGAAGCACTTGCAGGGAAATTCAGTTGCTTATTTGGGTGGCTGTACATTATCTGACTTTAGGTGAGAGGTTGTGAAAACACTGGTTCTGGTTGTCTGAAACCTGAATATAGATAGTGTAATGAAGAACATCATTCTAACTGCTTTGGAGCCAGCTCTTCTCAGAACCCCTAATTCAATTTGATATTCTGAGGTTAACACACTGTATTAGGACTAAGAATGCACACGAAAAGCTTTTATATTTATTCAGTTCAGTAAGCATGGCAAACTCATGAACAGCTATTTGTACACTATAGCATGGTGGGACTTACTTTGCTGTTCTGATTTATGCTTGCTATTTTTCCTGCAGTATTACTTTAGAGTAGAAATGGACTAAAAAAAAAAAGCAGATATGGTCCTCAACATAATATTAAAGCAAAGCACATTTGCACAAACAAAACAATATGAGAAAAGAAAGGAATTATACAGTCACAGACATTCTGCCTTCTCAACTTCATGTAGAAATCAAATTCACCATATGGAGGTCAAGGGATGTACTTCCTATACACATATGAAGAGCTAACATACTAAGATAGTTCCTTACTTTTAAGCTATGGAGAAATAGGTAGCCTGTAAAGGAAGATACACATACACACAGATAAGGCACATGAACAATAAAGGGGGTGATTGGTCACAGTCAACATAGCTTCACTAAAGGTGAATTGTGCCTGATAAATTTGGTGTCCCTCTACAATGGGGCCACAGAATGGGTGGATAAGGGAAGAATGACTGACATCATCTACCTGAACTTGTGCAAGGCATTTGACACTTGCCTGCATGACATCCTTGTCTGTAAATTGAAAAAGCATGGATTTGATGGATAGAAAACTCGGTGCATAAGGAACCAAGTGGTCACACTCAAAGAGTTGTCAACAACTTGATGTCCAAGTGGACACCAGTGACAAGCGGCTTTCCTCAGGGGTTGGTATTGGGACTAGCACAGTTCAACATCTTTGTCAGCAACATGGACAGTGGGATGGAGCACAGCCTCAGCAAGTTTGCTGATGACACCAAGCTGTGTGGTGTAGCTTCCCTCACACTGGAGGGAAGGGATGTCATCCAGAAAGACCTGGACACACCTGAGAGGTGGGCCAATGCAAACCTCATGAAGCTCAACAAGGCCAAGTGCAAGGTCCTGCACCTGGTCAGGGCAAGAACAAGTGCAGATATAGGCTGGGCAGGGACTGGATTCAGAGCAGCCCTGAGGAGAAGGACTTGAAGGTGTTGGTGGATGAGAAGCTCACCATGAGCTGGCAGGGTGCACTTGCAGCGCAGAAACCAGCTGTGTCCTGGGCTGCATCAAAAGAAGCATGACCATCAGGTCAAGGGAGGTGATCCTGCCCCTCTATTCTGCTTTCATGAAACCCCACCTGCAGTAATTTGTCCGGTTTGGTGACCCCAACACAAGAGGGATGTGGACCTGCTTCAGTGAGTCCAGAGCAGGGTCATGAAGATGCTCTGAGGGCTGGAGCACGTCTCCTATGGAGACAGCTGAGAGTGTTGGACTTCTTCAGCCTGGAGAAGGGAAGGCTCTGGGGAGACCTTAGAGCAGCCTTCAAGTACCTAAAGGGGGCCTACAAGAAAGTTGGATAGTGACTGCTTAATAAGGGCAGGTAGTGATAAGACAAGGGTGAATGGTTTTAAACTGAGAGAAACTAGATTTAGATTAGGCATTAGGAAGAAATCCTTTACTATGGAGGCAGTGAAGCACTGGAACAGATTACCCAGAGGAGCTGAGGATGCCCCATCCCTGGAAGTGTTCAAGGCCAGGCTGGACGGGACTTTGAACAATCTGGTCTAGTGAAAGCTGTCCCTGCCTGTGTCAGGGAGGGTTGGAACTATATGATCTTTAAGGTCCCTTCCATCCCAAACCAGTCTATGATTCTATGATTCTATAATAACATAAGAATAGGGCACTTGAATTGATTAAAACCTATGCTTTATCAACCCATCAAAATTGAGAGATACACCCAAATTATATCTAGAC